>JAJONR010031778.1:0-81717 GCA_029582245.1 Solanum etuberosum
GAAAGAAGTCTGAGTTTTAAAATCAGAATTATTTTCTATTTTGTCAGCAAAATCATTTGACAAATCAATTGGTTTGACACTTAAACCTGAAAGCTTTTTATCAAGAAGCTCTTCTAAATCATTAAAAGATTTAAATTTAAAACCCTGAATATCAGGAGGTCTTTGAATATGAGTAAGAGTAGTTTGTTCTTTACTTCCTGAAGTAGAAGCAATATCATTTTCTTTCTTGCTTATGTCCTTTATCAAAACGGTTAATTCATCAAGTTTCTTGTCAAGAAAATAAATATGTTCACCCAAGACTTTAACGTATAAACTCAAATAATTATTTTGAGAAATTAAATTATTAATTTCAGCAATACTAACTTTAGCAACATTATTATCAATCAGATGTTGAAAAACAGAAAAAGTAATACATGTATTGTTAGGTAATATAAAAGGTGATTGAGGTGGGTAAATGGCTTTAATAATCTTTCAATTTGAGTCTTTATAAGATCTTTCTAAAACCTTAACATATAATGGTAAATAAGTGGTTAAAAACCAAGGAACAAAATGCATAATTTGATTATGCAGAGCGTAATTCTCATAAAATTCTTGAGAAATATTATTTAAATCCTCTTGACTATAAGTCTCGAAAAACCAAGTTTTAAATTGATTCCATATAGATTTTTTTAAATTCATCTTTAATATATTGTCTTGCCAGTAATCCTGGACTAAAATCAATTTGATGTGGAATCATTAAGTATCATTTGGATTAAAGCTCATTTCAGAAGCCGAAGGAAAATCCTTATCAGAAATATTATCATTTATAATCTATTTTTTAAATATATTAATCATGTAAATATTAATAATTTATAAAATTTCTATTTTTACTATATTCTTTTACTTTTTTTTTTAAATTATTGACTCATAATAATGATATTTGTATTTTTTATTCTTATAATTAAATTAAATTAATATATACGTATCTGTTTTTATAGTACATAATATATGTGTATAATATATAGGTCCACCTTCTCATCTCCTTCTCCGCTGCTCCACCGGCGAGACCCGAGCCGTACTCTTCCCTCCCTCTCTCAGCCCCTCCACTGCCCAGAACCGTCTGTAATTGCCACCGCCGCCGTTTGGCGATGGCCGGTGGACCACCGAACAACCAAAAGAAATCTCTTCTCCCAAACCACTAAAGAGACCGCCGCCTTTCTCATCCCTTCCTCCTCTTCTCTCCCTCCGTCCTTTCTCTCTCATATCCATCTCTGAGACAGCGGCTGATCCACCTCCGTTTATGTCGGCGTGACCACCGCTTCTGTTTGCTGTTCCTAACGGCGAGCCGCGTGAACACCGCCCCACAGTGACAACGACAACCACCGTGGTCAAGTCCAAATCGATCAGGCATTTCCAGGTTGAGATATCATTTCTGTTAAGACGGATCTGTATCATCTTTCAAATACTCATTTGCTATGCTTTATCACTTCAGTTCTTTGTTTTCTTTGAATATATTAGGAGATCTGATTTTGGACGCTTGACTGACAGTTCCTTGTGTAAATTTCTGTGATTTCTATGTGTTTATTCTCTTAGATTATCATATGTGAGCCCCTACAATCTTACATGAACTTCAAAGGATAGGTGCTTAAATTGTTTCCGGTTGATACATGATCATGTTTTAGCTGTTAAATCTAGGTTTTGGCATACCAAATGTTATCTTTCTTTGCACAATTTCGTATTTTTTGCGTATTCTTCTTTGAGCATCCTGGTTAAGTTCGAACTAAGACATCCCTACATGTCTAAATATGGCAACATGAGATCTTTTGACATGCTGATTGATGAATTTTATTTTAACTCAAGTCTTTCCTGTTTCATTTCCTTTAAATTGATTAGGATAGCTCGAGTGCGCAATTTTCTTTTTGATGCCAAGGGAAACCCGCAGCCGCTATCCTTTGGGTGCGCACAGGGTAAAACTCTCGCTCCTATGCAATAGCTCGCAAATCACATAAGAGAGGTAACCCGGCTCGACCCAGAAGGCAAACCCCTTGCTTTCGCTGGCTAGAGGTTTCGAACTTGAGACCTCCAACATGGAAGTCCCAAGCCCAAACCACTGGGCCACCCCGAAGGGACGAGTGCGCAATTCATTACGGCATAATTTTGGGTTTGCTGATTGAAATGCTTGATTTATGGCAATAATTTAATACAAATTATTACAATCGAGTTACTTGTAATTATTACAATCACTGTTGTAATTGGCAATAATTACAATCAAATTATTTTAGTTTAAAGTAGTTTGGGGTGATGGTGGTAATAGGACCACGTGAAGTATATGTATAGTTGGTAATTGGCTGATAGGTTTGTGGGTGGGGAGGAGGCATTTGGCTGTTTTCTCTTAATTTTTCAGTCAATTCTAAACCACAGTTTCTCATAAAAGACAAGGATCATCATTATTAAAGCCTATTAATCTATCATCACTCTAAACAGTTTAAATACTTCTTCAAGATGATCATTTATCAACCTGTGCAATTGATATATTTGATACCAATTTGGAACAAGGACTAGTCTTTAAAGTAGGCGAAACCTTTCAATAATTTACCGAGAGTGAAGGGTAAAAAAAACACCTAAAGTATCCCTTTAGGCATAAAAATCGATAGCTACAGTTTGAAAAAACAAACAGTTAAAACCAAAATAACTTCTTATGGAGCACCAACAATGATCAGTGAAGAAGCTCATTGAGTATAAATTGATCAGTCTTCAAGCACCCTAATTGGCTTGGATTAGAAGTGTAGAGTTAAAAGGTAAAATGAAAAATTGAGAAAGATAGCAAACCCTAATTTTGGAAGTACACACAATTCATGGACTCTGAAAATGTAAAAGAGATAAATACTCTACGTATTAATTGACCTTTGTGTTATTTTGTTAGCAACTTCTATAGCTCCAATATTTGTTTTGCTAGCGAGAGTGATCGATGCGACGTGAGGATCAACCAATCTTCAATTGTGAATGACAGAAAAGATTGGAGAGAGTGAGGAGAGAAGAGTCCCACAGGTTTTATTCTAATTTATGGGTGCGTCTGTGGGAAGGTAGATTCGCTAATTCGAGGGGATCTTTTGTTTGACACTAGCATCCATTTCTTTATGTTCTTTTCCCTTTTTTTGTGTGGGTTGTAACAAATTTAAGAAAATAACGTTTCACCCTAAATTAATACGATATTTGATTTGTAATTTAAAAACCCGCATAACTAATTCAGATTTATGCTGGATAGAAGATGGAATAACTAATACATGAATAATTCAACTCTACATAATTTCCTATATAAAATCATACATAGATTCCCTCATAATCAATCAATCAAATGGCACAACCACAGTTGCTGGCTTGGCTCCCTATAGCTCTGGTCTACGCTTCATTGTGAGTCACGCCCTCACGTACTACTCTACTGTAAACAAACAAAACTACTACAAATAGACTAGAACATCTCTTAAGTCAGACCATTCGGTCGAATGCAATCTCTGATGTCAATGACATGAAAAAGAGATATATACAGTGAATGGAAGATATTGCTAGAGTATTTGAAAGCATCTGCAAAGCCAACAACGTACACAATGGATTGTAGGTCCCACAGGATGCCTTGTACCTTCACCAAATCTTGTCTCTCGCCTATCGACCTGAGTCGAGCTAACTTTCATTCGAGGACTATCAATGAAAAGTTTTTGTAACGTTAGTTCCTTTCGGTGTACATCTCACCTAAGTTGCTCAGATTCGGGTGTGCGTATTTGATGCGGGTGCGAATCCAAGGGTTGGATTTGGCAAAATCTAAATTTTAAGATTCGGGGATACAAAACCAAGTATGGATATGAGTGCTGAGATTTGGCTACCAATTCTCAACTTATAAAATAGAGCTATAAAGATATTTTAAATTTTGAAAGATTTCTAGGTCGTCTTTTCCAAGACCCACAACTACTTCTTTCAAGCTCTTGTGTTCTACCCCTAAAAAAAAAAGGAAGTCAATCAAGGCCTTACACCAACTCTCCTTAGAGACGTTGCTACTGTCTTCCAAAAGAACACAACCTCTTGAATTCTTAGTTTCTCTATGTTTCGCGTGAAACATGAAGCATCAAATATTGACAAATAGGAAAAGCTAAAAAAGAGACAAAAAGGACTATAATATTGAAGATATGCCATTTCTCATGTCTTAAATCTATTTTATCTTTTATCAAAATCTCAATCTTCCCCCAAACTTGTCCATGGACTTTGGTCAAAGTATTTGATGCCGGTTGACTGAATCCCACACTCGCACTCGTCTTGTGTTGACACGGGGTTGGCAGCAAAAATGAAGAGTCTGTGCAACTTGGCATCTTACCCAAAAATTTACCAAAAAACATTTAAGGCTTGCATAATTCTATCAAGCTAGGGTTGTTTTTTAGTTGGCTACGTATTATTAGTAATGCAGTGATTAGTTATGGAAAAATCCTATGTATTGTATTATGTAGATATTAGTTATGAGGGTTTAATTATTCATGTATTAATTATTCCACCTTTTATCCTACATAAATAAAATATTACATAGATTCCCTTATAACTTATACATGTATTAGTTATGTGGGTTTCTAAATTGCAAACCTAACTCCATATTGATTTTATACATGAATAACTTGCCTCCTTATCATCCACCAAATGTGATATTATTTATGCAAAATTTAATACTTGCATAACTCATTGTCAAATCAGCTACCAAACAACCCCAAGTGTTTAAATTTTGAAGAAAACGTAGTTCATAAATTATTTTTTTCTTTATTTATCAACTCAGTCCATTATAACGTAGTTTATAAATGAATTGTCTACAAAGAGGAAATGGAAATTATGGCATCTATAAATCTAAAATAAAATTTCATTACACTATTGAACGTTTGGCTCTTTTTTACAAATAATAAATTGAGGAATTTTAAATAGAGTAAGTTTTAGAAATGACTATTGTTTGAGCCTTTTCAATAATATATAGCTATAATTTAAATATTTACCATTTATAACAATTATTTGAGGTGTCAAGTAAAATAAAAGATATCATGTGATTGTATTCGTTGTATCGTATGATAATTTAGGTTGTATCGACAAATATAGTCTGGGAATATACAAAGATAAAAATAATAAAAATATAGGGGACTGTATTCATTCGGCCCTACTGTATCAATGTTGTCACCAATTTGTATTACTTGTATAGTTGTATTCGTTCACATTATGTTTGTATAAATGCATGCAATCTTGATGGATACAATCATGATAGTTATATGAGTTCACTTAAATTCACTTGGTACACTTAAGACACTGCTGTGCCCCCTTTTTTTCTCGCGAAAAGAAAAAATGGGTTTCAACGATGTGAGAACTCTTTTTGGATAAATGAGAAGATAAAGAGTCACCACCTAATGAATTAAAGACGTGCTAAATTACAAATACATCTAATTAACTAGTCTACAAAACCATAGATCGGGCAAGAGTTCAAGTTACCTCGAAAGAAAGGTGTGAAACACCTTTCGAGGTTCACAAATGTGAGTCCCAGTCGAATCTTATAAATTATGTGGGGGATTGCATGACAAACAAAGCTCATTAATTATTAGGCTAAAATGACTGTGATAAGGGATTCAAAACTATATTTAAGATAAGTGAACAAAATAGACGAGGTTGATTATTAATTACTTAAAACAAGATTTAAGTAACGAGATAATTAAACAAGTTAAATAATCAAAACAACATTTATCACTTAAGCAAATAAACTCTAAATATTTGAAGACTAATTATGACATAGTTAGACATACAATGAAAGAGGAGCAAGGAGAAAGAGTTGACATCAAGAGGTATGAAAATCCGTAAAGAATGCATGAAAACTAAACTACCCCAAATAAACATTTAAACAATAGATATAAAGAAAAAAGGGAAAATACTGTATCCCAAGAAGTAATCGTTCACCCACTTGCAAACTTTTTAAAAGACTTTTTAGCCAAAGTGCAATGGCTATCATGCTATGAGTGTATCATGTCGATCACAGGCTATAAGTGTACCATGCTGATCACTACACACATATACTTCACGGGGGTCCTATTACCCCCTCCCCCCAAATGACTTTAAAATGGAATTATCATTTTCCTAGAAGTCATAACCAATTCTATGCTCAAGCTGTGCAAAACACGCACAAACGACAATATATTCATTTTCTATTTTTTTTGTTCTTTTCCTCATTTACTTATTCTTTCTTTTTCTCTTTGCTTTTTTTCCTCGTTGCTCGGAGCCACCATTGATGTAGAGTATATTCATTTGATTTTTCTTTCTTTCTTTTTCATTTGATCTCTTGAAATTCATGAAGTAACGCTTGGTACTTTTTATCACACAACAATGGCGTAAAATGGCAAAAAGTTACATATTGCAGTATTTCCATGGTTGGCTTTTGACCATATATTTTTTTTATGACAAGGGAAACCCGCAGCAGCCGCTACCCCTTGGGTGCGCATAGGGTAAAATCCCCGCTCCTATGCAATAGCTTGTAAACCCCATAAGAGAGGTGTAACCTGCACTAGGAGCTCAACCCAGAAGGCAAACCCCTTGCTCTCGCTGGCTTTTGACCATATGATTCCATATTTGGATCTCTGAAAGCCCATAGCACTAATGGATCACACTGTTACTTTTATTTCTACTCCTAGAAACATTGATTGTGCCCAAAAACTTCCCCCAAGTCTTGCCCCTTTTTTAAATTTCGTCAAACTTCCTATTTCCAACATCGAAAAGCTAACAAAAAATGCAAAAGCCACCATTGATGTACCTTATGAGCAAGCCAAGTTCTCAAAATTGCTCAAGATGGACTCAGTGTTATCAAAAGCGAAAAGCGAAAAGCGAAAAAAGCTCTAAGGCTTGTTTGGGCTTTAAGCGCAAAGTGCAAATAAAGCGTGGGCTTTATTGAGTAAAGGCACAAATGGAGAAAACATACAGATTTATATATGTTTAGTCTTAGACTAATAATTATAAGCATAGTTAACAAATATATGGACAAAGAAATTGATTGTTTTTACGATAAAATGAAATATCAATGGTTTAGCATCGCCTCTTCAAGAAATGCTCATTCACGCGGAAAAGTATATCTTAGAGCCTTGATGAAGTGCTCATTAAGTGAGACAAAGCGCTCAATGCGTTTCGAGCCTCACTTCAGGGCTTAAGCCTTTGATAACACTGGATGGACTTGAAGAATCCATGACTAAGTTTCTCAAAGATTGAGATCTTGATTTTATACTCTTCGATTTTTTTTCAATTGCTTAAAAATTCAACATTCTGACGGCCTATTTCAACATATTTATCGTCGCGTTTTTGAGTTTCATCGGACTTATGCCGGGTTTGAACAATGATTGCAAAATTCAGAGAACCACCATTGAAGGATTTCAAAACTTGAAATGGTTATGATGTTTTTGTGATATCAAAAAAGGGAAAAGAATAATTAAAACGTATAATCTCCAATTAGAAACTGAAACATGAACTATTTGTTTCAGTTTTAGCCATTTTAGGACTTCTGGTTCAATCCTTGTGCGCCTACTAGAGGTGTATTCACCTTCTTGGGCAGGTCAATGCTTAAGGATTACCAAATTCCGTAAATAAAAGGTTCAAGTGGGTAATTGGACTCCTTTGAAGTATAAGAGTGTCGTTGGGAATTGGCTAATAGGTTGGGGGACATTTGGCTATTTTCTCAAAAATTATGGTGTGAACCCTGTAGTGTATGTCCATAATGTAGTTAACTCAATACACTGAGTCGCGTTAGTTTAGTCTGCGAAGGAAAAAGTTATTTAACAATACCCGTTTTCGTCTGAGACATGATTTAGGCAAAGCAACTCTTAGAGAAAGACCAAGCAGTCTCAGAAAGGGATCATCTAACTAGTGGTAGTGTTTGCAAAGTCATGCTCTTTGAGAGGGGCAGGTTTCCTAGACCTTCCTGTCAGCTTTTATCTGATTACTGATAACTGAATGCCAGACATAATGCTGATGCATGCAAAAAGTGATTTGGTAAATTTTCTTAAACAAAAAAACAGCAAAGAAGAACGTGTGGGAAGGTCTCAAGTCTTGTATTATCTTTTCCATGAAGTTGGAATTTATCAGAAAAATGTTCTGTTTGAAAGTTTGCTTCAAGTAAAAAGCATTTCCTATTTCAATATAATTGATATTATTGCGTGTTGCCCTCTAAAACATAAATGTTTTTGGTAGATCTACAGAGGTGCTTCTGTTATATGGACAAAGAAATGAACTTTCTACAACAAATTTTGTAGTTAAGTCTGTTTTGGGTGCTCCACTATTGTTCACACACACACCTGAGGATTAAGTGTTACTAGCATATACATTTGTTCCTTACTGTCTTTAAGGTATACACTAATTGCTTTAAATTAGTCTGGCGTCTTAATACTGTGTTTCAAATTTGATGTTGTAGATTTCCATAGCCTCTGTTTGCTTTTGGTTATGACTACTCTATCATCGCCCAATAGTTCAACTGTTTCACCTTCTCGAGGGACAATTTCTCCAGCAGCCTTTGGGACATATGAATCACCCATGCCTTGGGACGCTCATTCTGGCCATTCTGAACTGGAGATCAGTGATAATGATGAAACAGAGCTACACTTTGTATCATGGAATCAGGATTACAGTTGCTTTGCTGCTGGCACAAGTCGTGGCTTTCGTGTGTATAACTGTGATCCTTTCAAAGAGACTTTCCGACGCGATCTAAAAAGTGGTGGATTTGGAATAGTGGAGATGCTGTTCCGATGCAATATTTTAGCACTTGTGGGTGCCAAGGCCAACACTCAATACCCACCTAATAAAGTTATTATATGGGATGATCATCAAAGCCGGTGCATAGGTGAATTTTCGTTTAGGTCCGAGGTTCGCGCAGTGAAACTAAGACGGGATTGTATTGTTGTAGTTCTTGAGCACAAGATATATGTCTACAACTTTATGGATCTGAAGCTTCTTCATCAGATAGAGACTGTGGCCAATCCTAGGGGACTTTGCTGCCTCTCGCACCAGTTAAATACATCTGTATTGGCTTGCCCAGGCCTTCGAAGAGGACAGATCCGGGTTGAACATTTTGGCCTGAATATGACAAAGTTAATCAAGGCACATGATTCTCAGATAGCATGCTTAACCTTGACAATTGATGGGCTGCTTCTTGCAACAGCAAGCACTCGGGGAACTTTGATAAGACTCTTCAACACCATTGATGGGACTCAGTTGCAAGAGGTACTTTCTTCTCTCATATCTAGTTTTTGGTGAAGAACTAGACATTCAAATGGTGTTTGGAAGGGATGAGCACAAAGCTAGCTCATTGCCTCATTCATTTGCAGCTTTCTTAGTGCAGAGCTTTCATAAAAATCGGACATTGTCATCAACTATTCCTTTCCACATTTTTCCTGAATTAGTTTGCTGGGCGTGGAGATTATGCTAGACATGGTAAAATACATACTTGGAAAAAAAATGTTTTAAGGTCAATAGATATCATATTAAGGTCAAAGTATTATGTTCAGAACATAATTGTATAACTCCGCCTCCTAGTAAAAGAAGTCGATCTTGTGGGTTGCACCATATGGGAAGTATTTCTAGCTGGTAAGGAGTGGTAAGATACTTATTGTCATCTGAACTTGACTTGGAGGCCATTTCATCTCCGATTCTAGCACAAGAAGGAACATATTAATAGAAAGGGTAACTAATTGCAAAATGTGAAATAATTTAATATTAACAAATATTCGTAAGTGTTAGAGGTATATAAGTGCAATTAAAAGTTTCCTTTCTGTAGTAGCAACAGTTCACATTATTATATATGCTATTAGAGTTGTGGTTTAATTCTTACCATCACCTATCCTTGAGAAAATCTCGATGTGTTTGGCCAACAAAATGATTCTGGCCACACGTAATGAGGTGTGTTAGGTATATAGTTAATTTAAAAGCTTAAGATTTTTAAATTGAGTCTAAGCATTCATATATTTCGATAACAAACCCTTGTCTGTAGTTATAACAAAATTAAAGCAAGATGAGAATTTTAAGCAACATTAATCAATGTCTATGAACCACAAGGGGAGAGAGGGGAATTTCGTCCATGGGTCTCAAAACTAGGAGGCTTTAACAAGGCAATGACAACAGTACTAGGTAGATTCCTATGCTTCCTAGCTGGAATAGTCGCTTGTACAGCATGACTTTTCACATGAAGAAAGAAATTGACAATTGTTTCTATAGCATTTAGGTCAACTACTAGGGAATGCTGTACAAAGGTCGAAAAGGGGACCAAGCACAATATGGGATGGAACTGAAGAGTCAGGAGCAAGAATGAGAAATAAGCAAAAGCTTGGGAGGAGAAAGGAAAGGGCAGATAAGAAGAATATGGGTTTGAGAATTTTTTCAGATCTGTTGTTTGAGGGGTTTGAGACTTTGAGGAAATAGTAATAGAATTGTTATCTGACAAATAATAATGACGGGGACAAACAAGTAACGACCTGTGTCAATAGGTATGGTGATGGAACAATAAGAGTTGGAGAGTTAACAACTTTGAATGCTCTGTTAGTAATGGTACACATGGGTGATGTGGGATGACATAAGAGGGGTTTGGGGGTGGGGATTAGTGTATTGCATGTGGAGGGTAAAATAGTATCATGAGAGTTGCGAGATGAATGATCCGTGTAAAAAACCCTTCATCAAGACGTGTCCAGTGGAGTGGAGTGCAATTTTTCGGTGTTTGCAAGAATCAAAATTTAAGAAACATCAGAGTCAATTGGTATTTTGGGATGTGAGGAAGGAGAGTCATTCCATTGTGTTATTGTTTGTAAAAAAAGGGCGGGAACTGTTATTTAGTGGGACTATGTGGGAGTCTATGGTCCATAGGTGAGGTGTCAAAAATGGAGTTTTGGTAGGAAGTTCAGGGGTGGATGTGGGGCAAAAGATCCTAGGGTATTTGGTGGGGATTTCGCGTAGTTAGTTATCGGAAAAAAGTTGGTATATGAGGCATTCTCTAGAGCAATAGATGATTATGGGTCAATCTTATATGGTGGTGAATGTTAGACCACTTAAGTGCAACATATCCACAAGATTAGTGCGGAGATGGATGCTAACCCGAATGTCCGGTCATACAAGATTAAACAAGATAAAAAAATACCATATTTGCTAGAAGGTGCAAGTAAGCATATTGGGGATAAAATGAGAGAAGATTGCTTGAGATGGTTTGGCCAGGTCCTACATCGACCTCCCGATGCACCGGTATGTAGGTGAAACCATGGTGAGTGAGGTGCTAAAAGGGGATGAGGTAGACCCAAAATTGAAAGAAAGTTATCTTGAAAAAACCTACAATTTCTTGGAATCCTTTCAGACTTAGTTAAAGATAGGACAATGAAATAGAAAAAACTAGATAGGTGATATCAGCTAGTTGAGAATATGTCCTAGTCATGTTATACGTCTATTTAGGTCCGATGCTTTTCTAGGAGTATTTTGGTCTTATCATAGATTTATATACCAGTAAAAAACAATAAAATAGAAGTATGATTATGACATGAGATGAATTTTAATGGAGAAGCATGTTCAGTGAGGAATCATATAATCGACCTCAGTTTGTTTGGGAGACGTTGTATAAACTGTCACCAGTTTATCAATTTTTACTGTGCGTTCAAGATATACTTGGTCAAGGGATGAGAACTATACAAACATCTTATCTTCACAGTGTGAGAGGAGAAATTCCCAGTTGCTATCTAAATTCCTTTTCACGACTTCAAAAAATTCTAAATTTTTAACTTCTAAATCTGTTTCACATGTAAAAGTACTCTTTAAATGTTGTGTAAAAATCGAACTATGTCAAATTGGATTGGAGAAAGGAGTATAATTTGAAGTTTGTTTTCTGTATGTGTGCGGTTTTACTATGAAATGTACAGTATCTATTCACTAGGGGAGGTAATATTTCTCGAGTATACTTCTGTCTGATTTCTGACTATTGAAAATGGAATTGCACGATGAACAAGACATCACGAGTCATCTTAGCTTTAAGAATTAGTTGTTATCTCCAGTTAGTTGGGTCTGCTTTTAGCTCTTTACTCTGCTGCTAGTTTGCTGATAATCTCTCCCTTAAGAATTTTTCAGGTCCTGTGATACTCTTGTGAGACAATCAACAAACAATTTTGACTTCATTGTCTACAACATATAAAATGGCATTAATGCTTCCACTTCTTTGGATACTGATTTTGAGATGTTTTCCTCTAGTTCCTCTTTGATTTAAAGCATGCTTTATATGTGATTCCTTTTCTATACTCACTGTCCTTTCAGCTAATGGTGACTCTAATTGTGAATTTTGATATGTTCTCTTTAGCATAGTGCTTATTCCTTACCTATGCTTTATCTTAGGTGCGTAGAGGGGTTGACAGAGCGGATATCTGTAGTATTGCTCTATCACCAAATGTTCAGTGGTTGGTCGTCTCGAGCGACAAAGGTACTATCCATGTATACAGCCTTAGAGTACGTGTTGTTGGGGAGGATGCTTCAGCTGATGCTGCTGTTAGAACTCCAACATTGTTGTGTCAGAATTCATCAGCTTCTCTTGATGCACTTATTTCTCCAAGTACTGGAGCCAACCCTGGTTCATCACTGTCTTTCATGAAAGGTAAGTGTATTACGGAATTAGGCGTGCAATTCCAATTGGCTGTATATTGTGCCTGCTAATCAATCTTTAGGGTCTCCAGACAGGTTTTACCTGACAACAATAATGACACTAATAGGATTAACCATAGTGTTTTTAACTGATGATTATGCTGTATTGTTCTAACTGCCAACTTTGATAAAGATTTATTTATTTTCTGAACTGATTTGATATTCTCACAACACCTTACCTGTTGTCTATGGTGGTGAGGTGACTGTCAAAATTTCTGCTGGAACAGTTCTAATTTGATTCCTTTTATTAATACAATTTTTCAGGAGTTTTGCCAAAATACTTTAGCTCTGAATGGTCATTTGCTCAATTTCACTTGCCAGAATGTACCCAGTACATTGCTGCGTTTGGTTCTCAGAACACCATTGTTACTGCTGGCACTGATGGAAGGTACTAAACACTCATCTTTCTGGCTCAATATGTTACTCTACTGCAACGTCAGTTAGCAAATTCAGTTTAACCTTTTAGCATTAGTGTAAGGTATTTTGGCATTAGAACTAAAAAGTTTACACCTATTCAGCTAGCTGGTTCTCCTTTATCTCACCTCTTGTTGGACTTCTGTCAGTTTCTATAGGTGCAGCTTCGATCCTGTGAATGGAGGAGAAATGGTACAGCGGGAATATGTCCGCTTTCTGAAAACAGAAAGTAGGCCGAGATAGTTCTGTTCCAAAAGAAGTACTTTCCTTGTAAATAAATCTGATGTTTTATCTATTGTGAAAAGAAGCGAAACAAACACCAGTAAATAAGCTGTGTGCTTGCTAACTAATGTGTATATAATGGCTCTTTTGGCTCTCTATAAAGTGTTCAGATTATCCCGTATTTTTTATACTAATGTACTTAGATTATCCCGTCTTTATTCTGTACTAATGTACTTTATTCTGTACTAATGATGCGTCATCATCACTGTATATTAGTGATTGCTTCACTGGATTTCTCTAAAAGGTGTTCTGTTCACAAATCCTAAGATGCTGTTGTATTCCCTGCAGTTTAATAGGTTACACATCTTTGCACCAAGTTGGTACTGATGTTTATGACCTTGTACAAGTTTTACCAACTTCCATTTTCTAATGGAAGCGATGGTTGATGCAATATGAGTGCTTGACAGGCAGTGGTTTAGTCTCACTAATCGGTTTAAGAGCCAGTTGATTACTTTTAGTTAAGTGTTCTGTTCTGAAAATGCATCAGACGATTAACATCTTGATCGTCGATTGTGTAAAAGAGTGAAATAATTTCACACAACGGACACAAGGCGCACTGCTCCAACGCTGAAATATGCCCAAACTTGCTTTCGCACCTTGAATGTTTTTTTTAATAAAAAAGTCTATTGGCCTATGTGAACCGTTGGCGCTTGTTGGCTTAGACCAATACATACATTCTCCATTTTACCTTTATATTTGAGGAGTCGATCATGAAAAAGAAAAATATTGCGTATGCTAAAACAAACAGTCAAAAAGCAAATCCACAAATTGTATGCTAAAACAAACAGTCAAAAAGCTAATCCACAAATTGGATACAGGCCCAACTCATACTTCATTTTTATTAGCAGTTGTGGACTACATGGAATATACTAGGGTATTAATTTCTGTCGAATTGAAATGTTAATGAGGATCAGTACAAGCCTGAAAGGAAGCAATTTTAAACATTGTGGTTAAATTCTGTGAATTACATCAACTTTACATGGACGTTTTTTCCCTGTATAAACAAAAATGAAGCACAATATGTACTTATATTGTATCAACTCCTCTCATCCCACTAAATCCTCAAAGAAGCTCCTTTTTACACAACATCTTCATGGCAGGCAACCTTAACAGGGCAACCCCCAGAATCAGGTGAGGTTATAACTCGGTAACTGACCAAGTTGAGGAGAAATGCTACTAGCAGAGGAAGACATTCGCTTTGTTGTAACATGGACATTTCTTTCTTTCAAAATGGTAACAGAGGTGTAACATCAATATTAGAATAACTGGAATAAAAGGCTAGTTGATCCATCTCCAAAAGATCTTAGATCAGCAGGTCTGACCAAGGCTCTACACAAAGGACAAGTTCTCTCTCTTTCAAACCTGAAACTTGGTAATTAGAGAACACCAACTGTTAGCACAAGTATAGACAATATGGCATTTTTAGCATTCAGTAATAAAGCAGAGAAGCAGATGATTAAAAGGATCATATTTCTTTCTCAAAAGAAAGTGGGAACAAAATAGACATTAAACAGTTCGTACTACATAAATAACCTGTGCAAACACAGGTGCTCTCTCCTTTTCCTCTCTGATTTTTCTTGAGCTTAAGTGTTTGCTAAGTTGATGGACTAGATTTGCCAATGGCAATATGAATGGACCAAAAACAAAATCACAGCAAAGTTGATAGATCATTTTAGTAGGAAACACAACAATGAGAAGACCTATTTTCTAAGTTTTTTCTTTCACCAGTATATTCTTAAAACTGATCATGGAACAAAAGGAACACTTTACTGACAAAAAACTAATCACACTGGCAGAGGAAACACAATAAAATGATTCAATCCAAATAGGAAGAGCAACCAACTTATAAGGAAATAAAGAAAATGCACGTACATTACTCCCTGATCGGCAATAAAACCAGTAGCAACAAGAAGCATATTTCTCAATGGATCATTTATTTATTTGGAAAAGTGTCACCCAATTGACTATTAAGGTAGTGAGCAGGATTGTTTGGAATTCTAACTCACTTCCACTCTCAGACTGATATGTAAATATCACATCAAACTTCTTTACTGTAATTTTTATTTCCAAGTAATAGCACAAAAATTAAAAATGATCTAGACATCCACCAATTATATGCTTTCTCTTTTCCAACTTTGTCCGCGAGATGATACATACATTAAATACAAATGTCGAATACTGAAATAATTTCACTCTTGTTACAACACTCAGATTGTTGATGATTGAAAGGTGGTATGGTGTATGAAACAGTTGGCATCCCTTGGTTTAATGGCTAACTATTGCCTTCACCAGCAAGATGTGCCAGGATCGACACAAATGCTCATCACAGTTTAGTGCACTTATGAGATTTTATTAGAAGCAAAATGCTAATAAAGAACTTGGTAACAAATGTTGTCCACAAAAAAAACATATAATAATACATGAATTTTGTTCAATCGTGTGGGCACCTCATTGAAAAAGTTTGAACTATCAGAAAGAAGACGCTTTTATTTATTTATACTACATTTTCTACACGCTCCTCACATGCGGTCTGAACTCTTTTTTATTGGGTGATTGACACTGAAACTTAAAACCCAGGACCTTTGTCTACCCTGGTATCAATCTCTATAATTATTGTAAGGATTTAAAGAAATTGCAGATATGATAACATCTAATGTTATGCCTTAGATTAGATAGATATTATCCGCTATTATGCATGATGATTCTAAGTATGAAAAAATCAAGCTTTTTTTTAGGACAGCGGTTGCCATAGGGAGAAAGGCACCAGTGCCCTAGAGAGAAGGATGTCCAATCATTAGGGAGATGAGTGGTTGGCTGGCCAAGAGAGAAACAATGCCTAAACGGACGTAGGAGAGAGGAGTGGCACCAGAAAGGTCGCCAATTAGATTAGCAGTGCCTGCTGCCTAAGAGAGGACTGATTGTTGGAGAGAGGAATGGCTGGGTACCATCGGAGAGAGGAGGGTAGCCAGTAGTTGCAGAGGAGAGCGGTGCTTGTATGATAGGAGCCACTCCTAAAGGGTCGTTTGAGAGAGGAGCAACAACTGGACGGCTGTCTCAGAGTAGATACATGGATTGTTGGAGAGAGAAGCTTACATCGAACAACGGAAGATAGAAGAGTGTGTCCAAATATATACATGTGATTCACTTATTTGAATGAGAAAATACTACAGAATATTTTGTAGGATACATAGGATAATTTGTATTTAATTAAGAATATATTTACCTCCCATGTTAGGCATAGAAAATGGTTACCTACTATATTGTAGGTAACTTCAGACTCCTATGTCTTCATCAAAAAAACTTCCGACTCCTATGTAAGAAGTTCCTCTAGTATATTGTTTGTTATACAAATTCAACACGAAGTTTCCACTTCTATTTTGACACATCAAATAGAGGAACTCATGCAACAAAGTGCAATAGAAATACTAACCATTCTGAGACACAGTCTTCACAAAAGATGTGTTTGCAGCACAATAAAATTGGTGTATTCATCTTCTCTTGGCAAATAGCACATAGATCACCGGCTGCATTTACCTGGTTGAAACATAAAAGACAGGATTACATGACAGTTGCAAAAGAAAGCTCTAAGGAATAGGAAACATGTCTAGTTAGGTAATTCTCTTCCTCGCCAAAAATAAGCTATAACATGCTTACTGCTCATCCCATAAAAGTAACTCTAAGAAAACTGGAGTTCAGCTTTACAGCTTCTATGGCAGAGTTGTAGCTGATAGAAAAAGGACTTGTGAATCTAGTGTCACTTTAATCTTGCGTTAGCTATTTTTATGTCACACAGATCTGTCTGTCAGCATACTAAACTAGGAATCACTTTAGATTGCTTCTAGCTGAAATTAACTGTCACGAAACACCTAAACATTTTTTATAGCCATGGTGTCTGGGCCAGCTTGCGCACCCGAGCTAATTCCACGGGGTACCTGCTACCTTCCACTAGCATAAGTACCAACTAGCTCAGTTCACCAAGGCTTGGACAGGTGGGAAGAAATCATCTAGTGTTTTTGTCCCTGCTGGGATCCGAACATAAAGCTTCATGGTTCTCAATCCACCTCATTGATCATTGTGACACACCCTTGGGTGCCACGAAACACCCTAACATTTGCTCAAAAGCTTGTGCATTTGGTAGTCTAAATCATACTTTCCATTGTCTTGACCTAGAGACCAAGCAAAGGGTACAGTTCTATGAATGAAGTTGTCTTCTTTTTTTTCTTTGGATAACCGTGGTGTCCGGACCCGCTAGTGAGCATCTCAACTAATTCCACGGGATACCAGTCATCTCCCACCACCAACAAGTACCAAGTAACTCTGTCCACCAAGGCTAGAACAGATGGAAGATATCACCTAATGTTTTGTCTCTGCTGGGATTTGAACCTGAGACCTCATGGTGCTCAACCCACTTCATTGACCACTAGATCACACCCTTGGGTGCAGAATGCAAATTGTCTTTACATGAGATAAGTTAGTAAACTAGAGGGTCCAACAGTCATTTAGAGGTTAAACCAACATTATCAACTAGGAAAAAGATGGGTGAGTAGTGTAAAGATAGGAAACAAAGCAAAGAGCGTAAAACACAAAGAGGTTACAGGACACACTAAATTAATGTTGGTAATTCAACTCCTGAGCTTACCAAAACTATAGAGTCAAATCTGTACAGGAATAAAGTTGCTTCATGGAAGTGACACGAAGTTTGTTATCAGACCAAAGAAAAACAAGGAGTCTGTATAATCTCAGCACATTACCTTCTCATTCTCCATGAAGAGGATAATCAATTTTTCTCCCACTTCAAACGAGTATATGTTTTAATTTTAGTGCAGTGATCTATCATATATGTAACTGTTTCTAACTGTAAAATAGAACAGAAAATTTGCAAGTCAATGACAAAATAATACCTGTTCAGGAGTGGCATGTGACCCGTAAATGATTTCCTTAATCGACAGTGCCTTCAAAGCAGTAAGGAATGACCGAACCTGCAGACCAGAAACCAAGTGTGTTGTAGAGGAAAACCATGCCAAAGTTGTATATAAAGATCATGGGGTGCGGGGGTCCGCAACAGAAATTAATTCTACAAAGACCTTACCTTCTCAACGATTGATGTAAGCTTAAACGTCAAGTACAATCCTGTTATCAGTGATGAAAAAAGGCTTCCATAATCTTTGTTGAGAAAGAACCTATACCAAACAGGAGTTGGTAATAGTGCACGGTATAGGAGCAGCATATACTCCACCAGAGTCAGCAATTGGCCCTAACAGACCAATAAAATTCAGTTTTCTTTGCAAAAAGAATATAGAGGCATTCAATAAATCACCAGAATAAACATCAACCTCATAGTATACCTGTCTGCGGAAATTGTGGCCCCTGCCATTCTTGTAAACCATAAGCAGTACCAACTTCAAAGTCATTGCTGCCTGCCGCACCATTGTATCTGGATGTAAGAACATTTAGGAGAAGGTGAGGACCAATACTCCTTTCTATTAGAGGTCTAGATTTAGGCATTGCACCCAAAAAAGATGAAGATAAATAGGTAGATTTATTAATAAAACCTTAAGCCTTTTTTCTAAGAGTACGTCCATCTATACTGGTAGGAAATGTCAGAACAATAAATAGAGAGAAAATCACCTCTACATGGTAAACACATAAAGCATAATGGGCACCTGAAGTAGGGTTCGGCAAAGGTAAAAGTTTGTCAGGGGGCAAGCTTTAGGATCTCTTTACGATTTCATCAATAACTAATTTTCGATAAGATAAAGATTGTAAAGAGGAAATTCCTGGTAAAGATTTCATGAATATATTTCTTTGTTCTCCTTTTTACATTCCTTCATTTCAATGGGGCCTGGCCCTAAGCTGAGGGGTTTTCTTCTTTTTATTTATTTATCTGACGGGGCTATGAAGGAAATAGGTTCTCTATTACATGATTACAGTGAAATTCCTATCTCCCAAACTCGCAAATAGGAAAAATAGAGAAATAGCACGTGAATTTATAATTTGAGAGAACCTAGAATAAATATCAGAACCAGAAGAAATCAGAACTAGAAGAAATTTCCGAGCTTAAGTTGCCACTTCATAAAAGCACTCTGATATAATATTTTGGTGCATTTATTCCTGAAATAATCAAAATATTGGCGATCTTTTTAAGGTGGCCAGAATGTGTATATAACATAATAACTGTTACGGGCTGCCTTGGATATGTCTGCTCCCGACACTAAAGATTAGTCAGCCGGTGACATAAAAAGATATATGCATAACAAAGAGTACCGAAACACATAATTTATCTAAAAAAAAGATAGTACCAACAAGTGTTACAAAAACCATACCGTTTACCAGGATGATGAAAATAGCATGCCAGAAAGGTGGGATAACCTTAGGAGGAACCATAAGTAACGGATAAAATATATCATCTTTGCGATTCCACCAGTAGATTCCACTAATATGAAGCATAAACACCAGAAAATAACCAAGAAGGACAGTGATCTTTCTCTCCCCCTGCAAATGTGGATACATCATTATGACCAGACTCTAAGTCATTTTTAACCTTTTATCGAGCTTCAAGGACAAAAAGTGCTGCACAGCATGTAACACTAAATAACATTTGAAAATGAAGCATAATGTCACCTTTAAAGCTGTCTGCTTTCGAAGAATGTCATTTGACCTGAACATGAAGGCCGTAATCCATATTACGACAAAGAAACCTGCAAAACAATAATTAGAAAATGAAATGAAGGATTTCTTCAGCTGTAAAGAAAGTTCACATGATATATTTAAAGAATTTTAACAATTAAATAGGAATAGTAAGCTCCAATATACAGAAAGTGATCCATGTCTAAATAGAACCGATTGACAGCCAGCTCAATTTATGCAGTACTTGTCAATCTTTATCAGGCACTTGGTCTATTTGTACTATCAGCAGCTTACCGTCAGCAACATGCATCATAATGCACTAGTCTCCATGACAAAGCTGAAAAGTCGCCAATTGTTTTATCATTTTTTTGGATTCATCTAATAAACCTAAGGATTAATAAACAACCTGCTTTAATCATATACTCCTTCCTTTTACTCTTAGAACTTCATCTAAAATTAATTGAAAGCCTATCTTGCTTCTATACATCACCTTGGGGAAAGTACTACTGAGAATTCCAGTAAATCTCCCGAGACACCAAACACATATAATGCCATCAAACATCGGAAGGAGAATGTTCATCAACATATAATCATATAGCAGGAAAAGAACAGGTGAGTAGGCACGTCATGGAAAATAACATAATGCCTTTAACAGCCATTTAAGAGATCCACAATTTCCAAGATGCACCAGCTAAAAAGGTTCTAAAAATATAGGTTCCATGTTTTCTTGGAGTCCCTTAGTCCTGTAACAGAATTTATATGCTGGTAGAAAACATAGAGTGGTACTGGTACTTTTACTTCTATTTTCATTTATTTGTACTACATTAGTATGAAACGAGCTTAAATGGAACAACATGGACACTGAGGATTCTTATAGCCGATCTCAACTTGCTTGGGATTACATAGTAGTTGTTGTATCAGCTAAAAAGATTGAGTTATGCAACTCTCCTTAATCTTCCCATTTATAAAGTAGAAAGGAGCTTTAAGAATCAACCAACAAGTCAAAAACATTTATCTTTTTTTTTTATGACGAAAAAAGAAGATAAATGTTTTGACTTTTGAGACAAGTCATGGAGCTGTTTATCACTTTTGAAACATTTTCCAAAATATTTTCAAAGTTCTATCTTCAAGTTTCTTTTCATTAATCTCATGAACTCTAAGATGTGAGAAAACCAACAATGCATGAGGAGTAGGAGTGGTTCTTCATGGCGCTAGCCAAGGGACTCGATCTAAAGCAAATTGCAGATGCCATCACTGCCAGCTAGTCTAGTCTTAGACATATAATTTTAGTTGTTCACATGTTAATGCAAATAGTATAACAAAGAAGAGTCTGCACATGGTAACTTATGCCAATTTGTCTTCTCACTCCATGTGTATAGTACCATCTTAGTCAGCAGAGTGTAGATGTACATATTGCCATATGACTGCATGTCAAGCATATCTATCACCAACAAAATATTAAGTGAAACCTACTTATTCCAGGGTTTTAGTGTACATTAAAGAGTGCTTGTTCATTGCCACATCTTCTCTAATTTGTGGAGACGAGAACGACCAACATCTTTCATTAAAAGTAAAAATTAATCTTTTTGAGTTTAGTTCATTATCATTTGCTACATATTTAACAAGATTTAGCTTATTACTGCTAATGACGTTCTTAATCAATAGTAAAATATGAACTTGAAAGTGAATTAGGGAAATCTTAAAAGAAGAAAAAGGGGTTTACCTTGCAAGTGTTGGCGGATGAAAACAACCAAGAGTAGCAAAGAAAATGGAAGAAACTGTTCAATCCACCTTGCAACCTGTTGTATATCATACCTTTGATATGAAGAATCCCTATTATTCCCACTCCCAGAAGAAGTAGACCCTTCCACATTCGAACCCCTCTCTTCCTCCCTTTCCCCACCATCCATCACCGACCCATCATCACTCCTAACCCGATCATTCTCTCCAGAGCCAATTATCCTAATTGAAACTTCCCCATTACTAGAAGTAGTTGATTCAGAAGAGTTGGGAGTAGGATTATCAGGAAGGAGCAAATCGGTTTCTGGGTTTTCGGGTCGGACCCGGAGCAAACCGGAATATTCAAGGAAAGTAGAAAGTGGGTATCTGAAAACCCTAAGAGGAGATAGATTAACTCCAAAGGCTGTTGAATTTGAAGTATGAGGAGATGAACTAGAATTAGAATTGGAATTTGGGTTTGTGTCAAAATCTGAAACGCTTGAAGAAGTCGTCGTCTCCATCAATGGAAGACTCTGAAGTTTTGTTTTGTGATAAGATGACACAAAGTAGTTGTAGCTGTGAAGAGGAAGGAAGAAAATGGTGAAGAAGAAAAGTCAGATGAGGGAGAAAGCTAACTTAACATCAAAGAAAGAAATATAAGACCAAAATGGAGAAGAAGAAACAACGATATACCGTCTGACAATACTTGGACTTCAATATTTTCATTCAAAAATAATTTATTTGTTCAAAATTACGTATCCACTTTTAAATTGACATACTTATTAAAAAAATAATGATTGATATAGTAAATTTAATATTTAATTTCTATTAATTATGAATGAATGAATTAAAAATTTAAGATTTTCAAAAAATTCTACCTTTTTCAAAGTAATTAATTGAAGATATAATAAATAAAATAAATTTGTGCTTTCTTGATTTGTCAAAATGGACAAGCAAAAAAGGGAAAAATTGGACAAGTAATTAGGGACCGACGGAGTATTATATTACTCACTCCTTCCCCTTTAACACACCCATTAAGAAAATAATTATTGATATAAGTATTTTACTAAACTATCCCTATTAAATGATGTGTAGTTTAAGTCTTGAAAAATGATTTGGAGAAAGAGTATTTAATGTAGATGGTAAAGCTTGGAAATATATAATTGTCTTTTCTTGATATGTCAAAAATGACAAGTAAAAATGAAAATCTATTTTAGTACTAAGTGACAAGTAAAAGTGAACGGAGGGAGTATTATTTTTGAATCAAGAGTGTATATTTTTTTCCTAATAAAAATATTATTATTTCTTAATTTTCCAAATCTGAAGAAGAATGAATATTTTTTTCACATATTTTTTTATTTTAAAATTAAGATAGAATAATTGAATTCTGCCCAAATCATTTTACTCATCGAGATCGAGATCCACACCACGCGATTGAGATGAAGGATAAAAGTCAACTCATTTAATGACTATCGTGATCGCTCGACTGACCCATGCGATCGCGATGCTCGAAAGACTTGCCCTACGCGATCGCGACAAGCCTAATGTGATCGCGATGCACAACAAGAAAATACCTATCCGATCGTGAGGAAGGGCATCGTAACAGCGAATATGGAACCACTGGACAGAAGATACAACAAGAACAACAAAACAATAAGACATAAAATTCACCGAGTGGACCCTCAGAATTCATTCAGAATTCCGTGCACACAAAATATATATGTTATCCAACTAAATTCGACATTTCAGACTCAATGAAATCATCAAATTACGAATTTGAGGTCTTCTTGATACGACACCCGTGTAAGCCACAAACTAACTAACTTTCACCCAAAAAATTGATACGCCTTTAGATTCTCAGAAAATTTAACCAATCCTTATCTTAACCTAAATTTGTCATTTGAATCCAACAGAATCGCCGGAAATCCAATCCGAGCGTCTGAACTTCGAACATTGACTAAAGTCAACTCTTGGCTTAAATTCACTTAAACTTTCAATTCAAGAGCTAAAATCCACATAAACTCAAAACGACAACACCCCTCAACCAAATTTCGCATTTCGGAGCTGATGAAATTAACATAATTTCATTCCAAGACTCGTAGCTTCGGGTGTTGACAAGACTCACTTTTAACAATTTAAAGCCTCCAAAACTCTCAAAAACCACAACTTTTCGATCCGACTACAAAACTAATCTCATAAATTGATCCAACATGACTCGGTGCAACTATCAAAAGGGTAAAATAATAATTTTTCAATAATTTCCAAAATTGACCTTCAAGTTATTACAATTATTAATTCAAATTTAAATATTAAATTATATTTCTAACTCAAATTTATTTAGTAGGTTGAAATTAATAATTGACCTTCCACGTGAAGGTGGGTGTGTTAGCGTGCATATGTGGAGCTCCATGTGGCATTTTAATACACACATGGATGCCACATAACTCTTTTGTGGTCCAATAGTTTGACGAAAAGGGCAATTCTGAGCCGAAATATAGTTTAAGGGTATGTTTAATCTATTTGAAATAGTTTAAGGATAGTTTTGACTCTTTTCCGAAGAAAGAAATATAAGACCAAAACGGGGAAGAAGAAACAAAAATACTATTACTTTAATATTTTCATTCAATCCACAAGACTACCCAAACATTTCCTATAAATTAAAACAGGAGCAATTGATGAAGAATTTAAGCTAAAAATGCACACGATTAATCGAGTAAACAAAAATAGAATTAAATAAGAAAGAAATGGGAGTTCTCTTTGTTTTTTAAGTTTGGCCATTAATTAAAAATAATAATAATCTCTCCATTTTTTCTTCCACTGCACTGATAATGGATGGTCACAAGTCATTACGTGAACACACATCTCTCTACTCAATAGAAATACCCCAACACACAACACACGCGGCTGATCATCTTCTCTATCTCTATATAATGCTCATCAACATTTATTCTCTAGCGAAAATTTTAAAGTTTTTCTCCTGTTTTTCTTTTACCAACTTCTTCTAGCATTATAAGGGTTCGTTTTCTCCTATAAATGAACTTCCTGAGAAAAGATTGATTGAAAGGGAACTTCATTAAATGTCAGTATTCAGATACTGAAAACAATTTTCAAGAAAATTAAATGTCAGGATTCTAATGCCCAAGACATAACAATTTTCAAAATTTTCATATTGAGTGGTGATCTGACATCATTACACACTAAATCTAGATTGGATATTAAAAGGAATTACCAGACGTAACACAATTTCTCCATCTATCTTCTGAATTGAGCCCCATGGTCTGTCATTTTGCCTCGTGAAATAGAAAGAATTACAATACCCATTACACCTAAACTAACCAGGATTTGAGTCTAAGCCACGAATGCTCTCATACACGGATACATTCAAAGTAAATGTCAGGATTATCATGCTGAAGACAGAACGATGAAAATGCACACTTCCAACAAATAGTTAAATTTAACTTTGCCAATAGACATCCACCTTATTAGATGCACAAACATTAACCATTAAAAACATTACACTGGGGCTCATGTTATTATTCAGCCCTTCCAATTATCCTTCCGTTGCCTGATTTCACACATGGCTTCAACAGGAGACTTGCACCCCACTTTATCCTGTTTAGCAAGCAAAAATCCTCGTTAAAAGAAGCTTTGTAGCACATGAAGACAAGCAGAATTTATCATTTTGTCGGCTAAGTCACACACTTCGGTCCTGACTCTATGCTAATTTATCAGAAGTATTTCTTCCTTTCATCTGACATGCAATAAAAGAGGTATTACAGAACTATTGTTTACCTGAACCTCTGGAAGATCAACCCGCATGAATGGGTTGCTCTCAAATTCTTCCTGAATAGTAGATGGAATAGTTGGAAGGCCAACTCTTGTCTGATGCTCAGCCCATGCCAACTTTTGTGCAATTTTGGCATTGTCCGGTTCAACTGTTAATGCAAACTGCAAATTTTTTACTGTGTACTGCAAATCACTTAACAAACATTAGAATTATCTTAGAGAGTATAGAATTGCTGCTAAAACCAAAAATGAGACGGTCATGTTAGAGAAATTGCCAACACTACATGAACGAGTACTACGATATGAGAGGCGTACAGTAATGCATTAAGAAATTATTAGTGGAAAAGAAGTTCAATTTCCGTGTTGGATAACATTCATGTATGTATGTTCAGATCACCTTACCCTGGAGTTACCTTTAGTTAAAGCATGTGAAGGAGAGCACTAACACAATGAATTTGTATTGATAGGAGAGGCAGGCAGGGTAATTAGAGAGGGGATGAGGGAGAATAAGCGGGAGGGTATTTTTATTCTGCCCAAGACATAATTTTTCTCCTTTATCATTATTTTTTGGGGGTATACGAGGGGGTTTAAGTTCTCCTTAAGTCTGCTCTCACTGGAGGAAAAAAAATAGATACAAGGATCTAAAGTCAGAGAATAATTCTGATGTAGAACAGGCGCCAGGAGAGTCATACATATACAAGTATTGGAATCAAAACTACTGAATGTGTCTACTTATTGGAGGTTCATTCGAAATGCAGCAGTGTCTTACAGTTGATGACATCTTTTCGCAAGAGAAACCTTAGAATACTTGCGCAGGCCAAATACATGTGATATACTACACACACAATTAGAGAGAGCTTTTTTCATGTGAGTGAGTACATGCAAGGTGGTACTATATAATTTTTTTATTTGTCCTTCCTTTCAACTGAAGTGTTCATCATACCGAATGCAAATAAACTATCATATCTGGTACACCAAGTCTAAAGAGGAGGAAAATTAAAGGAGAAACTCTCTTGATTAGTAAAAACGAGAAATAATTTCTCTGTGCGATAAAGATAAACTAGAGCTGAGGAGCTAAGGTTACTCTAGTCCTTAACATATGGACAAAGAAAAGGCAATTTAACCATAAGTTCTGCTCACTTTTTCACTCTTTTATCAACGCAATTTTCACTCTTACTGAAAGTTGTACAAATGTGGCACATTAGAGAATCTAGAATCTGATCTGAGACCACTATATGAAGACACAGAATAACTCTCTTCTTTAAGAAAAATTATAAGAGCAAGCACACATTACCTCATGACCACAATATACCCGAGTTGGCTTTGGCAAAGAACCTAATGTCACACACAGTGATTGATACATTTGTTCTGCAGTGCCTTCAAAAAACTTACCGCAACCAGCTATAAACTGCAAGACAAAAAGATGGAAGTGTTCAGAGAACTATTTTGACCATCCAACAGTATAATAATACAATTTTTTGAAAGAGGTTGTCCGTCCACAATAGCTCCTCCTGCTCGCATTGTCAGACAATCTTCTGGTTCAAATATTGGTTAGTTGCTTTGTATTCCACATTTAGCAAAACTTGCATGGAGTGGTTAGAGTTCCTATCATCTTCTCCCAAAATAAAACCTTTTCAAATCCATACACCTATATTCCAAGATAGAGCAGAGAAAGCTGGAAGAAGCAGACAGTAAGCCAAATTGGGTTCAACCCACCACTACCCTTCTAAATCTTGAGCAAAGTTATAGTGAACCACTTAAGGAGGTTGAATCTAAAGATTCTTGTGTTATCTATTGTAACACCTGAAAGTTGAGAGAGATTTACCAGAAAAAAAGAAAGAAGAAGCAGATGAATTTGGCGTTGTGATAGCAAGGTATCAGCCAAAAGATTTAGAGCTGTGCATACAAAGAGGACAAAGGAACAAGAGTGAAATTGCAAATAAAGCATGGTAGGGATATTGATGATGAAGAGGAAGTGTTTTCCTTGGTGGGAAAAATAACTCGCCAGCAAGGGGAATCGAGGACCTCATCTTATTAATCGACAGGTACTCTTTTGATTTTGATTTATTTTGAAAACATGGAAATACCTGAGTGCCTTTAAGTTGACTCTGCATATGAAGGGTGTTCAAGAAACCTCTCCTCTGGTTTATGCGCCAGAAAACTTTATCGCTTTCATTAATTTCTTATTCAATAAAAGATGAAATTTCATTAACTCTGCTGCAGTGTGTACAAAAAAAGCAGATACAAATTCCCATTGAATCCTGTAGGAAGCTAATTAAGTATGAGATTTTCAGCATTCTCTATATATTCATTTCACACCAAAATGGAGTAACCAGAGACAGTTGAACTATTCTTTCTCATTCGCTCTGCCTTAAGCTCAAAGCATTTCAAGTTCCTTTCTTTATCTCCATAACCTGTTCCATTTTCCCCTTAGAACAGAAACTGGAAGAAAAGAAAACTCTCATCAATTGAACACTATCCATGAGTTAAGATGCCAGGAGCTACCTTGATCTCTGAATATACATTCAAGATCATATGTTGTTTTGATGATTGACAATCATTGTACAAATGACAATCTATGCACAAGAAGAATGACGGAAGAAGTACAAGAACCAGGTCCTTAACAGATCTCCAAAAGGAACTGGTGAAGTTGGCAACACTGCAGGGAAACTGCTCAGATTGAGCATAACGGGAGATGGTTTTCGGTCGCCAAGAAGAAGCTATTCCACGCGCACAAAAAAGAAAACCTTGAGAATTGATTACATTCTTAGTTGATTGTAGTAGGTGTTGTTTTATATTGTAAGGGACTTCATTGACTGGGTAGAGTCATTGAACAGTCGGGCGAGAGAGCCAGCAATTGAGAGTATTGTTGGGGAGAGGAGTAGGTACTGTTGGGAACAATTCCTTAGGTGTACAAGAAAAGTTGTAACCTTAAATTACTCTAGTTTTAGTGAAGAGTTGAGGAAAATCCTATAGAGAGATAGGTCATGGTTTTTGCCTCTCTTGAGCAAGGAGTTTTCCACGTAAAAATCCTTTTCATTTATTATTCCGCACTTCAGCTTCTTGCATAATTACTCAAAGAACCAGGTTTTTCGAGACAGTAGGTCGCAGTAAAATAACAGTCTTTCCGCAATGATTTTCATCAGGAAGGAACACCCTTCCTGAAATAACAAACTATAAACAAACAGAAGCAATAGAATGATGAGAGCAATAATATAGGTAAAAATGAATAGGTGCACCATTAATGACCTAAAAACAGGAAACAATGAACAAAAAGTATGTGCTAGTTGCACAAGTAGTATAATTCTATTAAACAAATTCTTAAAGTAGAAAGCTTCTCTCGACACAAAGCAAGACACACCCTGTACAGGAACCAACTATTAATTAAGTTCTACGTGCTCCTAAAAGATTTAGAGGTAGAAACCTCCACTCACCAATGTATCCCCAGTAAAAACAGCAGGATCCTCTCCCTCTTTGTCAGTAACATAGTAGCTTATATGACCTTTAGTGTGGCTGAGAGGAAAGAAAAAGCAATTAATTTTGTGAGAAATGATCGTGTAGGATAACGAGATGAGATACAATTCCCTATATGAGTCTATTACATTCCAGAGATTATAATGGTATGCTTCATAAGATCCATCGAGCCTACTGCTATGCAAGAGATATTTCCAAAATGAGTAAAGCTTTTTTCATTACTATCAAGAGGCAGGGTCATCAAACAAGAGTATCCAAATAACAAAAGCAGTTGAGTCCTTGACAACAAATTTTTTAGTCACGGAAGGAGAAAGTAAACAAACTTTAAATCACTTACGCTGGTGTGTGAAGAGATAATATGCTGATGTCAGCGCCAAGGGATACCCTGTCACCATTTTCTACTTTATCTGTACAACCCCTCACATTATCAACTGATCCACCATAAATTTTTATTCCAGGAACGAGCTGCTTTATTTTATCATTTCCTCCAGCATGATCCCTGAAATGCGTTGTTGTTAGATAAATGCAGATCCCACAGATGTACCTAAATAGATGTTTATAGCATATGCAGACAAATAAATGTAAGATATCCTACAGTTGATATGTTTGTCCTAAAAAATGTGTTCCCGTGGTGTGCTGTACGACCCATGCTAGCCATGGATCAAGCTTGTGAATTATTTTCCCCTCTTGGAATATGTGTAAACTAAATAATGTCCAGAGAACAAATGGAAAGAAAAAGAAGAAAACAGTGTAAATGACAAACCATCAGAAATGAATTAGTTTAATTAGATAGCGCTCATCCTAAAAGCAGCTAAGTTACAATCACATACCCTCCTCAAACAAACCACTACCAATCCCCCACCAGGCTACCACCACCACCACCCAAAAAAATAGCACAGACCAAACATCATTGGTTCATAGGATATTATCCTCGAAAGATTTGGTTCCCAAGTCCCAATAGATCCCCAAAAACTGCCTCTTTGCTTTTCAAGACAATCTGTCTTCTGATCCCCCAATACTCTAGGAATATTCTCCTTTGCACTACATTCTAACACCTCAAGAGGAGGCCCTCTGCAAATTTGCAATTTCCAACTTTTCAGTCTCATGTAATTGTGTCCATCTTAGTTGTAATAGCAAATATATTATTATTAGTTAGATATTGTTTCGATCTGTATCTTATTTCTTTCTACTAGATTTATCAAACTATAAGTTATAAACTATTACACTCTCTTTCCTAATTTACATGACACAGTCTCCGTTTTTGGAGGTCCCAAAATGTTTAATAGTATTCAATTTTCCACAACTTTCAAGGATTCAATTATTTTGTTGAACTATTCAAATTTTAACTTAGATGTGCTGTTATCTCTATCTAACAAACTTTCAACCATTATATTAATATTTTCTTCTACCAACACTAATAAAGCATACAAGTCAATGAACATCTTAAAAGCTCTGTGGCGTGTTGACAACGTCATATAAATGTGATGGAGAGGGAGTCTATTATCAACATTTTTTTCAAGAGAGCTGGCAAAGAATATCTTTCTTGGGCTGAAACAAGGAGAATTTGGGATTTCGAGTTCACAGAATGCCCAAATTTGTCCCTATATTGATCTGAAGAAACAAAAGTAACCTGTTTTTTAAGGAGAACTGATGCCATTTGAAAAGCAAGCATGATCAAACGGTCTCACAAATCTTTTTCTCTAATTACAAGACAATATGTCATAAGCTTGCCTTTGCCAACAGTCGTCCAACTAGTAAGCCAGGTTCACGGGCCCTTATTTATAAACTTGAAAATAGCAATTTCAGGATAATCAATCATTCATCATACATCAGATTGAATTGACCATCCCCTTGGAATAATTTGACCATGTCGATAACGGCTTCTTGGGCATGAATACTATTTCAGCCCTTGCACATATTAAACTTCAAAATTTATATGAGGACTGAGATACATAAACACTAGCCTAAAGTAAAGGTATATCTGAATTGAATTATTGGTTTCAAACCTTCAACTCTCAACATATATCTTCAAGTTCATTTAATGAACAAACACAACTTATGAATTTCACAAAAAAAAAATTCCAATTTCAACTTCCAGCACTCTTTTTCTCAACTTCTAACTAAAATATTGTTCAGATGCCTACTAAGAAAGACTTAATTAGAAGTGTGAACAGACCAGTGGTGATGAGTGGTGAGAACAAACTTGAGGTCAACTTCGTTCTCTTGAGCAACTCTGAGGACCTTATGCGGCTCGACGGGGTCTACCACCGCAGCTTCCTTAGTAGTTTCATCGATGATCCTGCCAAAATTCATAGAAATAGCAAAAAAAAAACCTAATAAATAAATCTGATATGAATTAGAAAATCGAAATAGATATTCTGATATATAATATACATATAGGAATAGTTGTCATCTAAGCATGGGATGTGAAGAACTTTCATCTCCGACTCTGACTCCGGCGCCGATCAGATTATACCACTTCACCTCTCTCAACTTCAATAAGCAAAGAGGACGGGACTAAAATGACGTGGATAAGGTTCGAGCTAACACAGCGTTCTAGCAATTGACGTGGCAGAGAAAATTATAGCTCTTTTTGGCTGCGATAGAAATCAAAATTTTTGAAACACCCATCATGGACCGTTTGATCATCAAAATTATTTTGGAAACAGTGTCTCTGGCTCCACGAGTTAATGGTGAGATTGAATATGTTGTTGTTGGTCATTAAAATTATTTGATTTTTTTCCCTTTATTTGAAAGACTAGTAAAATTATTTGCGCCTCACGCGGAAATTTAATATCACGAAATTTATAAAATAACACTTAAAATCTATTAGTCATTAAAACTAAAACACTATATTATCTTACATACAAGATTACGTAGTAACGAACATTAATAATGTAAAGAATAATGATAATTATAATATCTTATCATTTATCCTATAATCAATCATCTTTAATTTGATTTTATAATTTATTCTTTTGCTTTCAGGAAGTGTTACTATTTGATATTTTTGGAGAATCAAATGAACATCAACCTGAGATATTAAATTTTATAATAAATAAATAATCATTGGTGAATGGATAAATAAATTTTAAAAGGCTGCAAAAGTGAACAAATATTTTAATTCTAACGAATAGAAAGTTCAGCCCTGCCTTTTGTTTTACATATATCATTTTAAAGTTCCTCATTTAAATTTATCATAAGTAAATTATTAAAATGGAAAATTAAAGGGAGAATGTATCATATTGGACAACAGTTTAACTTATTATATATACTTGAAAGGGAAAAATATTACACAAAATTATTCAGTTTGTTTGGGTATTTATTTAAAATCAACATACCAGAGTGATGGAGTTCAATTTGAAACTACACTTCTATTTCAATCGCAGTGTCAAGAAACACATTTATTACTTCAAGAAAAATATTTACAACTTGCAGTAAACTTGAGAATCTGTCAATACTTCATATTGAATGTAAGCAATTAATTTATTGTGTAGTTATATATATCTTTGCGATTAAAAAAGGCTCCAGTCTAGTCATATTCCTCTATGTGTCATCCGGCACATCCTTGAATCCACGTCAAAATTTTATTAATTGTTGTTCTCTTTTCTTTGTTCACTTCGCACATCAAGGTGCGATAAAGTTTTTAAGGTCTTTATGCCCTTACAATGGCATACCAAATTTGAATATTGTCTTCAAGAGATGGTAGTATAGATTTTTAAGAATTTTTTTTATTGTACCTTCAATAATTTCAATGGAGGAAACTTGCGTGAATACTTAATTAACGTGTGTTATTTAATTTGTACTAACAAATACTTATAAAAATAACTTTGCAGAAACATAAACAATAAAGTTTAAAACATGTACTCAAAAACAACAATTAATATCATAAGCATAAATTAATGAATGTAAAAAAAACATACCGGAATCTGTAATAATTGAATGAAACAGAAAGGAAAAATCAATATCACTGAATGCACAATGTCCCCTTAAGGAAATTATTCCCCTCTAGTACCCGAGGTTTAAAGGAATAGAACCTCTTAGGATGGAATGATTCTATTCACCAGTGTATTGATACAAAAAGAATGGTGTCAGTGAGCCACTCAACTGGAGCAAAACAGACGAATATTTAATTGTGCAGAAGAAGAAGTAGAAGAAGAAGTTCAGAATTTTCGTTGTTTTAAAATGAGAGGAAAGTCCTCTATTTATAGACAACAAAGGGTAATATGAATAGATGTTTATTGTGCCTTATCGGATAGGTCACAACTCTTTGAAAAAATTACAACCCTTCGGAAAGGTCACAACTTTTGCATAAAAGTCGTAACTTTTCATAAAAGTCACAACTTTTCATAAAAGTCACAACTTTTCATGAAAGGGGGAAGGCTAGTTTTGGAAATAAATAAATTAAAAGGGAATTCTTATTTGTGGTGGCACCACGTAGGCGGGTCTAGGGTTCTCTTTTATATATATATATGATTAGTGTTTAATAATACAAATTTTATGTACGTTTGGTCATGTTTCATTATGAAATATCAAAAAAATAATTTTTATTTGTAAAGTAAAAAATGATATTTGAAAATTAAAATTGCATTTAGGCATAAATACAAATTAGAGTTATTTTTAACTTTTTATGAGTAATATCAAGCAAAACAAGTGAAAATACATTTTTGTAAAAAACATAAATCGAATTCCAAAATTTTATGGCAAACGAAAAAAAAATCATGGTTACATACATTCTTATAGTACAACTTAAAATTATAGTTTGAATTATTCGGTTATTTATATCGCAAAAAACATTTTAGAAACTATCAACATAATAAAATAGAGTAAAATCTGATTTCTCACAAAACGTGACTCAAAAATCATAATAAGTGGATTTGGTCCAATAATCATTCACAAATTTCAATTTTGATTATTCTGGATTCCAATTTCCAACGAAGCAGTTTAACCTTCCTTTTTGACAAGATCGCTAAAAAGATTGTTTAGTCTGTTCTGATATCCAACCTCTTAATTTATGCTATTGATTCCTCCATTAACAAATAAGTAAACGATCAATTATTAAACTACAGTCATTATACTAACATCTTTTTGTGCTGAAAATAGTCATGTTGGTACTTGTACTCTACAATAAAGACCAACAAATTTAAGACCTAAAACATACTCTATGCTTTGGTTGGTGGTCAAATGGACTTCTTCGACTATCAATAGAACCAAATAAGAATTTTCCAGTAATTAAGGGACCAAGAAAGCAATTGCCCCGAACTGAATTAAGAGGTAAAAGGCCGCTCCTCATAAAGTAGAACATCAGGCTCATTTTGAACAAATGTTGGGAATCGAACCAACTAAGTTACTATAATTCCCGACACAAAACTAATCTGCGACTTTATAAATAAGAAAAAAAGACAGGATAAAATACAAGTATATGACTCAATCCCCATGTCATCAAAATTCCTCATTTTGCCAACATCAGGGGACATTGTTTATCCTTACTCTTACATCTCGAGACAATTGAGCACTGATATTTTGAATCATTTGATGAGAAAAGTGGAGGCATCACTTATTGCCACTTTCTTAAATAATGTTGGAGCAGTAGAAATATTTCCTCTAGTAGCTGATGAGACAAAACCAGAAAAATCATCATCATTCATGCAGCTCTATGGGACAGAAATTGCTTTGTAGCCTTCTTTCTCCAGAACTTTAGCTATTGATATGTCTCCAGTCTTCACGATTCTCCCTTTCTCCTGGAAATGGAATTCAGATGTTAACTAGTCACAAGACTCACAGCTAAACTAATGAAAAGGTAGAGCCAAAATACACGTATAACACAAAAACTATGCCGTAAAGGGATTTGATATTCTTCACCATCCTTTACTATTTAGTGACAAGGGCAAAAGACAAACCCTGATTAACCAAGCAATGAAGACACTAATAAACAATCCAAATCATGAGTACTATCAAAACCGTACCAACAGTGGGAAAGCTTAAAGAAGATAAATACTACAAAAATCTTAGGTAGCTTATCTATATAACATAACATATGAGCATCATAATACAGCTACATACTTAGTGCACCATTCAAGCTACCTAAATGAAGAAGATTATAGAATGCAGATCATATGAAGAAACAAATTATATTTGGCAAATCTAGACTGTAGTTTTACTTGCTTTTAGAAACTTTTAAGTGAAAAAGAATAGTTCATTATTTCCTAATGCTGGTAAGGTATCAACCCTCTTCTACTTTAACTTCTTATCACAAACCAAATCTAGTGGTCAATCTGTTTCTTTGCCGTGCAGCTTAGTTCAGTAGGCACTTGCTTACCATGATATGGATATACGTCGGCTTGATGAATTCTAATAATCGTAAGTAATGAGTAATCATCAACACCGAATTCTTTGGCGATAGAAGTCCATTTACTGCCTTTGCTACGTCTCGAAGTGCATCAACATCTAAACCAGAATCAATCTCATCCAGTATTGCCAAGTCAGCCCCAAGAACCTGTATCAAACAAGAAACTTTAGAAAGCTCAAACACTTATGACTTTCAGTCAAATGCTTGTTATAGTTAAGAACAGAAACCATCTCTTCCTTCGATATAAAACTAAATTAAGTTCTATAATTTCAATAATTCGGTCTGAAAAGTAAAGACCAACTAGAGAAGTATATTAAAGAAGTCATAATCATACAGTAACTCAAAAATCGATTATGACCCTAGATCATATTGGATACTCATTAAACAGCAGCCTTGAAACATAAACATTGATGTTATGGTCATGATTGGAGAAGGAAAGATAGGGAGCATGGAATACCGCTAGTTGCAGAATCTCATTGCGCTTCCTTTCTCCACCACTGAATCCTTCATTTACATTTCTGTTCAAGAAGTCTATCTTCATGTTGACAAGTTCAAGCTTCGGGGCAATGTACCCGTAAAACTGCACATGAGAATTATCCAAGATTGGAAGTACCTATCTGCCTCTTCTAGTTGAGAAACAATAAGGCATAAAATTCCCTATGATGGACGCTAATATTCATACAATATGAAGGTCACATATAGATACCTCAATTGGTCCCAGCTCTGGCAGTCCAAGTTTCCTCCTTTGAGCATTATACGCCATGTTAAGAAAGTCAATATTGCTTACTCCAGGTATGGCAACTGGGGACTGGAAGCTCATAAAAAGACCAGCAAGAGATCTTTCTTCAGGTTCCATCTCAAGTAGATTCTCACCTTTAAATGACACACTGCCTCCTGTAATTTCATAATCTGGATGCCCAACAAGAACCTGAAACAATTCAGTCCATACCAAAAGTTCTGATCAAGGAACAACATTTCATTGCAAATAGCAATCATGACCACAGGTGAGTTTGCAAGGAGACATATGCAGAAAAAAGAGAAAGTGAAGTTGAGAAACTAGTTTTGAGTATTTCATGTGAATAATGGTTCACTCACAAATTATTAATTTTTTCCAACAGAAACTCATGTCCTAATATAATCAACATCCAAATACCCCGTTTCAGCTTGAACTTCAAAAACTTTTTTTTTTTTTTTCAACTTCAACCAAATATTGTCCAAATGCCTACTAAAGTCCAAGTAAAACAAAATGAGATGACCAACCAAAGAGATCATTCAAAAGAATAAAAAGGAATTTATCTTTTGTTATAAAACATAAGGGAGACGAAGAAACATAGAATAGCCAAGGAAAAGGCGTATGCACAAATAACATTACCCAAGAACCAAGATCAATTACAATAATCAATAATACTATTCCAGATGTGCAAAGAACTAGGTAAGTGTGAAACAGAAGAGAAAATAAGAGCTATTGGGGTTTAAATTACTATGTTTCATGTCCTAAAAAGAAAAGGAAACCAAAACCTAATTACAATAGGAATAAATTAAGCTACCTACTATTATTACACATTTACTTTTTCCCCCTTTTTCTTCCCGGTCCAATATTTGTTCTCGAAGGTCTTCGTTTCCGTGTAGAAGCAAACTCTCCAAATTTATGACCAACCTTTCCTTCAGTAATCTTACAACGAACAGGAGTTTTTCCATACTATTCCAGATGTGCAAAGAACTAGGTAAGTGTGAAACAGAAGAGAAAATAAGAGCTATTGTGGTTTAAATTACTATGTTTCATGTCCTAAAAAGAAAAGGAAACCAAAACCTAATTACAATAGGAATAAATTAAGCTACCTACTATTATTACACATTCTAGAATATACAATTCTACAAGGATTCTAACACTCCCCTCAAGCTGGTGAATACAAATTATATGTCCCACGCTTGCTACATATATAATCTGTTTTGGGACCAGCTAGGGACTTGAAGAATATGTCTGCAAGCTAGTCAGTCATTTGACCGCACGAACCTCGTGACGACGTCTTTCTCTCAGACAAAATGACAATCAATCCCTATGTGTTTGGTCCTCGTGTGAAACACTAGATCCGATGCAATGTGAAGTGCAACTTCATTTTCACACCCAAGTTCCATTTCCTTAACCTCTCCAAAATTCAACTCATTGGTAGTTGCTTGATCCACATTAGTTCACATGTCGCCACCGACATATCTCAATATTCTGCTTCTACACTATTGGGGTTTATATAAAAGAGAACTCGCCTTGATTATTCCCTCAAACTATTGGGGTTTAAATAATATGTTTACATGTCCTAGAAAAGGAAAGGAAATCAAACTTAATTACAATAGGAGTAAGTTAAGCTACCTATCTATAATTACACATTCTGGAATTTCTACAAGGATTCTAACATAAGAAAAGTCTAAACGCACAATAGCAGATCCAAGGAAAACAACAAAAAAGCACTAACCTTGGCAAAGGTGCTCTTTCCAGAACCATTCTTACCCATTACAGCATGTACCTGTTCCAATATAATACATAGTCAGAACTTGGACAATTATAATCTGCTTATGCCCATGCCAAAAGGAATGTGTAAGCCTCATCTCATTGGAAAAATAACAAAAACTGGAACAAAATTGAATAATAAAAAGAAGAAAATTTGTTGTTAATCTTGTTCAATTGACCTTTTATCCAGTTTATTGCTCATTTCTTCCAATATACAAAATAGGAACCAAATTGAATAAGAAAACAAAGAAAATTCTTGTTAATGTCTAATTCATCTAACTACTTATCCATTACTACCAATTTCTTAGATATACACAAATTTCCTCCCAAATTTCCTTCCACAGAAAGACCAACATAAATCACTAAATTGAATTATCAAAAAATACAACAAACTATATTATTCCTACTAATTCAGAACACACAAATACTTAATAGCTTTGGTATAACTATCGATTATAACTAAACTTCAATAGAACTATGAAATACCTCTAGAATTACCAAATATAGCTAAAACTTTGGGTACAATTATGAAATACGGCTAAAAACTTTGGTAAATTGATCATTAAATATAGCTACAGCTTAGGTAAAATGATCAAGCAAAACGAAACGAACCATCAATTGTAAGTAATAACTCAGATAGAATAATCTAATTCGTGGAAAGGAGATTGAATACCTCGCCTTGGCGGATAGTGAGGTTAACACCATTGAGAATCTGCTGTTTTGACTCGACTATGACAGCGGAGAGGTCCCGGACTTCAAGTAAAACCTTGGGCGAGTCATCACCGCGGTCGGTGGTGGAATACGACGGAGACTCGACGCTGACGGTGGCTTTCACTGTGAGAGTGCACCGGACTCCGGGAAAACAACGGCGGTATGAAGGGAAGAAAGAGATGTTGTTTTTGAAGGAGAGAAGTGGGGAAGTAGAAGAACAACTGGGACTGAAAACAGCCATAGGAACAAGTTTGATAAGTGGAAATCCGTTTAACGACGACTTCTGAAATCGACCTCACTTTATTCAAACACAAAAGAAAAAAGAAAAAAAAAAAAGGAGCCCAAGAGTGCACTGGGCGGTCGAGGAGTTTTCTTTTGGGTCTATCGTGATTGGGCTTTGTAGGACTAATATGGGAAAATTAGATAAAACATCTATTGGATCAAAATTTTCTATCCAAAGAAATATTTCACTATCATATATATTATTATTATTATTATTTATATTTTTAAAATATTACATATCATATCATTAATTAAGAATTTTTTTTATCATATATTGAGAAAGATACACCTAAATATATGTATTTTTGCTACCAGATACATTAAAATAGGGAGAGAGGCGAGCGTGATACATTATGTTCCAGATTCATGTGATACACATTATATATACACTAGATATATGTATTTGTCTTAATTTACTTCGCATGTATCTGCGATGCCAAATACATAGGAGAGTGACAAGCGAGATGGAAGAGAAGCGAAGGAGGTGAGCGAGATTTGCTATGTATCCCAGATACATGCGAATTTACTTGGATATAATGTATCTAGGATAAATTACACCTAATTTTCATTCATATATTCCGAGAAATATGTATTTGAACACAACAAACTCTGGTAAAACACATAATATATATTACAAACTAAAGTTTATCTAAGTAATTAGCTCCTACACTAGTGAAATTTAAGTAAATTTATCATAATAATTCGATTATCACTTATCGTCCAAAATGACCACTTTCTTTTCCAATAAAGTGCAACTTTCTTCATCTTCCGTTCATTAAAGGATTTTTTTTTTCTCTTCCTTCCTTCTTTGCTGCTTTTCTTCTTCTTTGTGATTGAAAACGTGAAAAAAAATCTTAAGATTCCATCTTTAATTATTAAAATTTCTTCAAAGTTTGATTTTAAATTTGATATGCCACAAATGTGAATCTTTCAAGTGAGTAATACATCAAAAAATTCGAAATATCAAGAGAAACTCATATATAAAATTTAGGACTGTTTGAAGGAGATTTTGAGTTGATCGAAACTAAAGACTCCATAGCAATTAAAGCTTCTTCAAAGCTCAATTTTAAATTTTAACGTGTGATAAACATGAATCGTTTCGAGTGAATAATATCTCAAAAGACTCGAAATTTTAAGAGAAGATCATATCCAGAATTTGAGACTTTTTAGAAGAGATTTGAGTTGGTCGAAATAGAAAAAAAATAGCCTGCAAAGAATAATATTGTATAAACAACATATATGGATATATACATATATATTATTGATAAATAGTTATACATTATTTATATATGATTATATATTATATATATACGGTTATACATATTTATATGATAAGAAACCCATATCTTTTCGGGTGAAGTGCACAAATATCTATAAATTTTAGAGCAACTTTGACATATAACAAACATAAAAATCATATTTGTATGTTATAACTATAGTTTGTATAATTGCGCTCCATAGCAAACTTTTGTATAATTTCGCTGGCAGGCCATTTGTATGAATCGTTGGCAGCCTGTCGTTTGTATAAATCGTTGGTAGCCTCTCAATTCAATTTTATGTGTTTGTATATCTGCATAAAATTTGAATTTGTATACAATTGAATCGAAATAAAATATTTGTATATCAAATCTCTTTCTCTCTCGTTTTATACAACACAAATTATACATTGGAATTTGTATAATATGTGTTTGTATAAAGCGAGAAAGAGAGAAAGACAAAAGAGAACTGGGCAGGGGAAGGTCTGTATTTGTATAATTATAAGTGTATAGGACGAAAATATATGTATTCGTATTTGTATATACAGTTTTCTCTCGCTTTATACAAACACAAACACATTTTATACACTTGTGTTTGTATAAAAGCGAGAGAGGCGAGAGAGAGATGGCCGAGAGTGGTGAGCGAGAAACCTAGGGAGAGAGGTGAATGGCAACTGTTTGCTACGGGTTACAATTAAATCAAACTATGGTTATAACATTTAATTTGAATTAATAATTTGCTATTTTATATAATTTTCCCTAAATTTTATGAGTTATCCTATTTTAGTCGTGTCATTTAAGTAATATCCGTCTTATATATATATTTTTTTTATGAATATCCAATATTAGATAACCTTAAGGTGGAAGAATATATTTCTTATTCACTTCTTCTGCTTCTGCATCCAGACATATATAACTGAAACTTTAGCATATTTAATATGTGACATATATGAAAAAAATGAAAAAGTGTTAATGAGTTTGTTAGATTGTTATATTTACAAACTGATGATTATAGTTTGTTCGTTATGATACATAAAATTTATGTTTCAAATTTAAGCTTATTTGGAGTAGATTTGGGTGTTGAAAATTTTAAAAATAAAATTATTATTTGTTTTAACAAAAACTTTCAAACTCACATACCTGAATATAAACCATTTTACATGTAAGTTCAATCATATATGTTCCAGATACATGTGATACACATTATATATACATTAGATATATGTATTTGTCTGAATTTAGTTCGCATATATCTGTGATGTCAAATACATAAGAGAGTGACAAGTGAGATGAAAGAGAAGCGAAGGAGGTGAGCGAGATTTGCTATGTATCCCAACTGAAAAAATTAAATTAACAAACACTAGTTACCACCCCCACTGACTAGGTGTTTTAGTACCTTAAGGAAGGTACCATATAGACTTTTAATTGTAACAAATCTTACTTACATCGTTTTTAATGTTTTTTTTTAAAAAATACATCGTTTTGATGAAACAAACGTGAAATAAATCTAAACGTTTAATTCTGACAAAACTCTCTTTTTTTCTTTTTTAAATGAAAATAGTTTATGCATTGTTATGTGAGAAAGGGTAGTGATTATTGTGATTTAATATAGGGCTTTAATATTATTAACCCATACTTATATTAACGTTGAAGATTTTGTGAAGGATGATGAAAATTGTTTTGCCAAAAGATTCAGGTATTTGTTAGAGTTTGCCCCGAACTCTCTATCTTATTTGGATTCTACCAGTGTTTTAATTTCAAAAAGTTTTCATGATACAAACGATTTTTTTTTTGGTGGGAAAAGTTTTCTTATTGGAAAACATTTCTTCCATATTTGGTTATTTCTATAAATTGAAGATTATTTTTAAAGACAATAACATTCAGTGTAGTTGATTAGAGAGTTTTGTTGAAAGGTTAATTATTCTGTGGATAGTTTTACTATTTTCTTTTACATTAATTTTTTCATATTTAGTTCAATTGACCAAACTATATCAAAATATTATGCTTCTTTTTAGTTTAGTCTTTTTTAATTTAAAATTTACAATTACTAGCTTATGTATGACAACTTGTTTACTTTGATCCCAACAATTTCAATTTTCAAGCTACCCAAGAAAATACAATCATAATGGATAATGCACAACGTCTTCTTGTGGTGTTTCGATTCTACTTTTCCACATTAAAAATGTCATAAGCTTCAAATTTTAGCTAGCGTAACATTTACTTCAACCTCAGCTCTTTATATATTATATAATATTTTTTTCGAACCTACTTGAAGAATCAAATGGATATGAGTTGTGATTAGGTTGAAATGTCACTATATACATACTGTTATATATTGAACTGAGCATATAAATAACAAACCTTGGAAGTGTAGGAGTATTTTTTATGTGTAAATAGTTATATATAAAGTCAATGTTACTTCCCTTCCATGTGTATACAAAATCTACAATAAATATGTTTCAAATCTTCATCAATAACGTGGTACCAAGTACCTCCAAGAGGAGATTTTCATAAGAGATTTATCATCCCTTTATTTCTTTTTTTTTAATTGACTTGGTTGTTTCGAGTAATACATTTGTAAACAAATATTCCATCTTTAGTTGCATATTTTAAGTTTTATGCTCTTTCTTTATTATCATGAACTATTCAAAACAAAACAAAAAATTGCACCTTGTTTTTTTTTTGCATAGATTCACTCCCAAAATATGATGAAAATGAAATTCCTACTCCTCAATTTTGCAATTTAGATATGATATACCTCTCGTTACAAAAGTAACTCACATATACCCCTATAATTACATAAATGACCCATATCTAATCATGACATGTGAGATGAAATGTGTATAGGGTAAAATAGTAGTCAAAGACACGTGACCCTATCTAATCATGACACATGGAGAGTAGTGTGAATTACTCAAAAGCAAAATTAGACCGGACATATGACCGATTCATAAAATGACGTGTGGAAGGTAATAAAAACAACGACCATACCCCAAAGTATAAGGACACTTATTGTATTTGTGGTATATTACACCGACACGATTCACTCCGTGAGATTAACACAGGGCTAAGGATTAATTGGAACGACAAAGTCAGCAGCCAACACTAGAAACCGTCTAGAAGATAACTTTATATAGTTTAGTATAATATCTTTTCGTAAAGCCAACTGTACCTATGTTCCAAATATTCAACAGACTAATTATCACAAGGGTTAGTTCTGGCTTGCCTCTTGCTTTCTCAATAATCAATCAATAAATTTCCAGTGCTTACATTTTAAAATTGAGGTCTTAAATCCTTTCCCTAAACATCTTGTGCAGACTGATTAATTTTCCTAACACAATGACTTATGGTCTGTTTTTCACAAGAGGAACCAACTGATTTTTCTTCATAATCGCGCATTATTTGCACAACCTGAGTAGTAAATCATAATGAAACTACAAGATTTACGTGCAACTATCGTCTTTCTTATATCATTGCTAGCAATTCTTCCTCATATTATTGCTAATCTTGATTCTGACAAACATGCTCTACTTCAATTTGCTGCATCTGTCCCATATCTTAGAAAACTCAACTGGAACTCTGCTTTGTCAATCTGCAATTCTTGGATTGGGATCACTTGCAACAAAGATGGAACGCGAGTCGTTGCAATTCATCTGCCTGGTGTTGGACTTACTGGCCATATCCCAACCAACAGCATTGGCAAACTAGATGCTCTCCAAGTCCTTAGCCTAAGAGCAAACAATCTAAATGGAAATCTTCCTTCTGATATTCTTTCAATCCCTTCTCTTTACTCTATCTACCTTCAACATAATAACTTCTCTGGTGATATTCCTGTTTCCTTTTCATCAACTCTTGGTGTAGTAGATCTCTCGTTTAACTCTTTTACCGGAGAAATCCCCCCCACGATCAAGAATTTGCCTCGACTATCCATGTTGAACCTAAAGTTCAATTCATTATCTGGATCAATTCCCAATCTTGATGTCTCAAGGTTGAGTTTTTTTAATTTGAGTTACAACATGCTAAATGGCTCAGTTCCATATTCCCTCAGGAAGTTCCCACTTTCTTCTTTTGTGGGGAACTCTAATTTATGTGGAACACCTTTGAGTAGCTGTTCTTCGAGATCTCCATCACGTAAAGGTGCCAACTTTAAGAAACTTAGTAATGAAATTATCATTGCAATTGCAGTAGGTGGTCCTTCTGTTATAATTCTCCTTGTTTTATTCATCTACTTCTGTTATTTTAACAAGAAGGTTAATAACAACACAAGCATGGTTGAAGAGAAGAATGAGAAGTTAGAAGACTTTGGAAATGGGGTTCAAGATTCTGAAAAGAACGAGTTAACGTTCTTTAAAGGGTGCTCTTATAACTTTGATCTTGAGGATCTGTTAAGTGCTTCTGCTGATTTTCTTGGTAAAGGAAGTTATGGAACTGCTTACAGAGTTTCTTTGGATGAGGTATCGATGATAGTTGTGAAAAGGCTGAAGGAAGTAAGGGTTGTTAAAAAGGAGTTTGAACAGCATATGGATATTGTTGGAAAGATTAGAAGGCATCCAAATATAGTGCCATTTCTTGCTTGTTATTACTCAAAGGATGAGAAACTTCTTGTTTGTGAATACGTCCCTTATGGTAGCTTGTCATCGGCCTTATATGGTATAAGCTGCTTCTCTCTTCTTATATAAAACTTCTTCTTAGAACAGATCATGCTTGCTGCACATTATGCTGTTAATAGCTATTCCAATTCCAGCTTTATGCTTACATGGTCTTAGCTTAAATGGAGCGACATGATTGGTGGTGATTCATATAGCCGAGAGTAGTAGTAGTTGTTGTTGTTTCGTACTGTTACATGATCTTGTTTATAAATATATGCCTACTGTTAGCTTGTCACCAGCCTTGCATGGTATACAAAATTACACTGTTTATACATGATTAAAATTACTATTTATGTATATATAGGAGATGTTGAACCCTTACGGCTTTTTCGTCTTTTGAACCTCCTAAGTGAAAATCCTAGCTCTGTCACTGACGGTATATGTTGCTCAACTCTGATTGAAACTGCAGTGTCATCGATCACTTGCTACAGATTATTAATGATTGATGTTTTGGGCTTTATTCTTACATGATATTGGTTATAGCAGGTAACGGAAGAACTCGACTAGACTGGGATACCAGATTGAAGGTCTCTCTTGGAGCAGCAAGAGGAATAGCACATATTCACTCTGAAGGTGGAGTGAAATTTACTCATGGAAACATCAAAGCATCCAACATACTTCTTACAAGGGATCTAGATGGTTGCATTTCTGATTTTGGCTTAAGCCCTCTAATGAATTACACATCCATCAAGAATAAGGCTGCTGGTTACCATGCTCCAGAAGTGATTGAAACGCGAAAAGGCACACAAAAATCAGATGTTTATAGCTTTGGAGTGTTGGTTCTTGAGTTGCTCACTGGGAAATCTCCTCTGCCATTGCCAGGGCACGAGGACGTAGTCAATTTGCCTAGATGGGTACGAGCTGTTGTTAAAGAGGAATGGACAGCTGAAGTTTTTGATGCAGAACTGATGAAGTACCATAATATTCAAGAAGAGATGGTGCATATGCTTCAAATTGCACTTTTATGTGTAGCAAAGGTGCCTGATATGAGGCCTTCAATGGATGAAGTGATTAAAATGATTGAGCAAATCAAACATCTATAATGAGAGACAAGATCTTCCTCAAAGGACAAATGATCCAATGCACATTCTCATGAATGAACCAAAAAGTTTCGATTGATTATGGATATGTCCCTGAATTAGACTGTGTTCTACCACGAGCTCTTCTCCTCGTGCTAGTCCAATGCTACGGATACAAGTAACAGACTTACTTGTAGCTAGGAGTCCTAATTGTTGTGTATTTATATGTACTTCTATATGTCAATATATCCTCTCATGTTGTATCGAATAATGAATTAGAAAGCATCATTTATTCTCGAGTAAGTATTCTTCGTCTTCTAATATGGTATCAAAGCCTTCAATGAACTCGTTCTCCAAGTCATCAATCATGAGAAAACTTGATCAGCTCAAGATATGGTTAAACAAATCAAGTATTTCAAGATATTGGAATGTTCAATTTGATGTTATCTAAATATTTTATTTACGGGATAGTTAATTTTATAAAATATCTTTATTCAAGACATTAGTTAATTATGGCTTTGATTATTTATTCTTCAACAAAAGGCAACAGATGGTATATATCATGTTAGGATTACTAAAACTAGTTTAATAAAATATACTAATTAAATCAGGTGAAATGATTCTTCAAATCAGCCTAAAAAATTTAGTCTTATTAATTCTATTAAGAAACAATTAGTTAGTGTGGATGTCCACTACTTTAGAAATAAATTCTCCATTATTTCTCACTATTATGATATTAACATCTCACACCTTCATAATCTTATTCCCTCGTGATCTTCATGATTAATTTCATGTTATGACAACTTTTTGTATGCTTCTGTGAACACTAAAAATAAAAGTATAAAAACTCATATTGTGATCTTGTAGATACTTGAGAAACACTTTGATTTTTTTATTTTTTTTAATCTTATGTTATCCCTCTCAATTTTATTTTTACATTGTGATTTGAGCTTGATTTTACAATATCTTAATTTAAGACTCTTCTTTAATTATTGTGATCATGGCATTCAAATTTCAATGAGAGTTTGCATAGTGACAAGAAATTTTTCTTTTGTGGTCTCAACTTCTATTGACGTGATAATCACTCATTTGACAGATTTAGTGCATCTTATAGCTTTTTGGCTGCCATAAGTTAGGAATTCTACTAACTTATGATTTTTTGTTTATTTTTATCTTTTTAGCTAAAAAAATAAGTGCTTAAAAATATATAGAATTTTATTTTATTTCACATTACAAAAATATTTTAACGTTATTTTAGCTTAAAAACACTTAAAATAAGTCAATCCAAACATGCTCTTAAAATGATCTATGATAGGTGAGTAAATCAATATATGCTTCTGGCTAAAAGCTATATATCAAATCTCTTAATTTCTCCCTAATACTATGTTGGAAATTTTGTTTTCTGATGGTATTTGTTTGGCTTCAAATTATTTTATTATTGTTTTCGTAAATAGCCTCTTTATGATCTCTACGAAATAGTAGTAAGGTTTGCATACATTTTAGAGTAAACTTTAAGAATAACAAAGATAAAAATCATATTAGCTCCCTATAACTATAGTTTTGCTATTTACACTCCATAGCCAAATATGTTTGCTATGGAGCATCTGATTTGTATAAATCGCGGCGATTTGTATAAATCGAGTGCTAATTCGTTTGTGTCGATGGAATTTGCGTTTGTATATGTATATGTTCTTTGTGTTAGGCTAGAACGACGAGCGAGATTGGGAGAGAGAGGCGAGCAAGAGGGGGCAGAGAGTAGAGAGAGGTGAATTGTATATGTATATCGGTTAGATAATTGTATGTATGTAACTATTATTTATATGTATCAATGATCGTGTTTGTATATCTGCATAAAATTTGAATTCGTATACAATTGAATCAAGTTAAAACATTTGTATTTGTATATCAAAGCTCTCTCTCTCGCTTTATACAAACACAAATTATACATTATATTTGTATAAAGCGAGAGAGAAAGACAAAAGAGAACTGGACAGGGAAAAATTTATATTTGTATAATTATAAGTGTAACGGACGGAGAGATATGTATTTGTATATACAGTCTTTCTCGCTTTATACTAACACAAACTATACATTTGTGTTTGTATAAAGTGAGAGAGAGACTGAAAAGAGGAGAGTGGCGAGCGAGATTCCGGAGAGAGGCGAATGGCAAGAAGTTTGTTGCGAATTGGAATTAAATGAAACTATAGCTATAATATCTATTTTAAATTAATAGTTTGCTATAATGCACAATTTTCCCTACATTTTATCTTTTCCAGACCTCCTTGTGGGATTTTACGGGGTATATTGTTATTGTTGAGAAAGGTTATTTGCAAGTATATTGCATGAATGTTCTGCTTTAGGCACGCAGAAGATGATGATAATTATATTATGGTCCACATTTATCTACATGATTAGTTGCTTCTTTGAAAGTAATCTTCAGGAATAATAATTTTGTGGATGTAACTCCTAATTTCTATTGATAATTGAGTGAATTGTTGGTTAGACCAAACCTTGAAAGAGGTAATTCTTATTCAGTTGAGTGTGCACTCTTGTTTGGCAAAATATCTTTTAATATGTTCTTATAATTTCTTTAAATGCAATCAAATTTGGTATGTAACACATCAAATATCGGTGGAGGATTTATTTTTAGAATAGTGGACATAACAAAATAATAATATTGACAATAAAACGGCAACGTTTTTGGGTCTATTAATTTACCAATTGAATTCACCAGAGTAGATGAAGGAGGAGCTTAAAAAAAACAAAAAGGATTGGCCCATGCAGGTCTCGAACCTGCGACCTTCGCGTTATTAGCACGACGCTCTAACCAACTGAGCTAATGGGCCTTGTTGAAGGTAAGATTACATAAGACCTATCTAAAAGCACTATCAATTATCATTGTTTCATCGTAGTTTTACCGGATAAAATTGGTCGTTTACAATGTTTCTAGGTAACAATTACTTAATATACTCTGGTAACTAATATTTGTCATTAGGTGAAAACACCGTAAATAGTACTCTCTATGTTCATTTTTATCTATCCACAATGGACTTTGCACTTTATTTAAAGAAGTAATAAATGAAGTGTATATTTTACTAAGATATCCATGATTAATAACAATGGGCGGTTCTATAGGATAAGAAAAAAGGCAAGTGTCTTAGGCCTCCAAATTTGAGTTGTCTCATTTTTTTTTTCAAACCAATATTAGGTTCTAGGTTTTTTTTTTTTTAGATCTTTTTTAATAGCAAGTACCATTTATGAAATAAATTACTTTTTTTCTTTCATATAAAAGTAGAGAATTATTAGGAGAATTTTGTTAGGACTCGAGTAAAGATTAAATTGATTGATTATATTAACAATTTTGCATCTCAAAGAGCTAGAAGAATAAAGTATTCATTCAATTTTCACTTTAGACCACTAATACGCTTGAGTCGTCCCTAATTAGCATCTTGAAAAATTAGTAGTTAATGTTATTGGAAAACTATATGCACAGCGGAAGCATACCAGAATCATACTACTTACATGAATAATAGACAACACATAATTTATGTTAAAACACATAAACTTTCTGAAATTTAATTCAAGATTTACCTCTTGAAGCGTGAGCAAATACCTTCAAGTGAATCCACATGCTAGTCCACAAACTGGATGACAGTTTTGCGGTCTTCTACAGTGATCCCAAGTTCACTTCCGAACTCTCTCAATATTTGGGTGGGCAAGTATCTTATAGAAAACTTATTTCTTTTCAAGGGTTAGAAGAATCCCTATTTATAGAGATTTTTTCCTAGTCCAAGGATGAGAAGAAATACACAGTCTTTCCTTAGAATAGAAAAAGACATGTACTTCTCCCTTTCCTTAGAATACAAAAAGACATGTACTCTCCCTTTCCTTAAATATGAGCACGGTAGGGACCACCGAATTAATTACTGAGGTTTCCTATTATGGAAATAATTCTAAATAATTAATTTGAATTATTCTTACCATAATAAATTACAAATCATTCCACTAGAAATTCGTAATTACACTCCTCTATTTATATTTTGAAATTTCCCGTTAAACACATATGTAATTCCCCATGTTAAGATTACAAATACTAATAAATAAATTAAATTACTGACGAACTTAATTTAATAATCAGTTTCCTTTAGAGCACTGCTTAACTTATTTCATGTGCCGGATTCATAAATCAACTTGCAAGGTTTGACACGATGAAAACTTTTAAGCTTCTCAAAAAGGCATATCATCAATCTCTATATCGAGACATGAATTCCGTCAACTAACTTATTATTTCACCAATATATATATTATCATCATCCAATCTACCTGGTATATTGACCATCTTAGAATCTCACCTTTTAATAAATCAAAACGATAATTAACATATACGCATCATAATAGTTATATCAGGATTAAGAATATAAGTACATTTAATAGTTTAGAGAATATGCTTTTGTCAGTCAGTCTAAACCAACTATCTCTACTCGGTCCCGTTCAATACATACAAAATGCACTAGCACAAGAAGTTGGAACTATACCATTCTCATAATCAAGATAAACTACATACGGAAAAGGGTCAAAAATACCCCTGAACTACAGGAAAAGATCTAAAAATACCCTTCTACTCATCTTTTTAGTCTAAAATTACCCTTTCATCCACCTTTTTGGCTCACTTATACCCTTGCAACTAACAACCCTTTTTTTTTTTTAAATACTTATTATGTGTCATTTTCTTATTGAATGAAATAAAAATCCACCTCTATTGATTTTTTTCCATAATTTATCCAAATCAAAACAATATATCTTTTCAAGATCCAATTTTTTTTTTTAAATCTAGTAATTTCTATTTTCTATAGCTTTTTTCAAAAAAACATTGTTTTAGATAATTAAAATATTTTAAAAATATTAGTCATGCCACAATTACAGGAACATATCATATTATCATAAATCCTAAACAAAGTCTATCTTTCTTTTTATTTTATTTTAAAAATGATCATTTAATTTTTTTGACTAATAATCTCTGTAACAACTGATTGAAAAGAAGAAAAAAAATATAGATGTTGTAGGTCGTAGCCTGTAGGAAAAACAAAAATAGGAAAAGAGAGAAAAAATATATAATATATTATGGATAAGATAATATTATTAATTTGTTAATGATATATTAATTATTTATATCGTATTTAAAATTTTAATGTAATTGATTAAATCTTAGTTGTTAATTTTTCCTTATGCCATGTGTCTTCAATCCAAGTAATAACTTGGGAAAAATAAGAAAACAAATTGAGAGGAGTCGGATAAAAAAAAGCTACAACAAATATAAAAAACTATTAGTAGATTCTTTTTATTAAAAAAATAAAAATAATTGAGGTCTTGAAAAAGTATATTCTTTTTGGCTTGGATAAATTATGGGGGGAAATCTAGTTGAGATGGAGATTTTATTTCATCCAATGAGGAGAATGACACATAATAAATAATTTTTTTTTTAAAAAAACAAAATAAAGATGGGGTTGTTAGTTTCAAGGGTATAAGTGAGCTAAAAGGTGAATGGAAGGGTATTTTTAGACCAAAAAGATAAGCAGAAGGGTATATTTAGACCAAAAGATGGATGAAGGGTATTTTTAGACATTTTTCTATAGTTCAAGGGTATTTTTGACCCTTTTCCGAACTACATATAATCTTGTGCTACAATCGTACCGATGACATGTCCAATTCCCATCTTAGATTGTGAACAAAAATGCTTATACTTATAAGAACCGATGATTTAATCCTCTGTGTATAAGCTTAAACTCTATACACTAAATCATCTACTATATAAGTAAACAGACACTATAAACGAATATATGATCTATTAAAAATGAATAAATAATTATTCGATAATAAATATTATATCTAAACACATGGTTAATAGTATATATCCCAACAAATATTAAGAGTAGAAACATGAAGTGAAAAAAATGAGTGAACAAGAGAGTAGTACATTAACTTAGCTTGAACACTTTCTTGAAATATTGACTTGACTACACATGTTTATCATGTCATTGTACATATGCAAGTAATAACCACATTGACACTTTCACAATATAATACACACTTTAACCATATTAATTCCTCAATATTTATTGTGTTTCAATTGTTCAATTCAATCTAAGAAGAGTAAACCACACTATACTATATATACATGTTGAAGTTATATGAGAGTATCTCAATCAGTATTGCACCCAATAGAAGCAGCCTTAATAAGCAAGCCAAATAACAAGAGTGGAGCAGAGAAGAATGGGCTATGATCACTTTCCAATGTGTACACATTCTTTGGAGGCCATTTCTTAATCATTGCATCTTGCTGTTCTGGTTTCACCACTCGATCGTATGCTGTTCTTATGTATATTCGAGGCACTTCCTCTGCACCTTCCCCTTCTTTAAATCGAGCAGTAGCTAAAGCTTGAATCGGTCCAGGACGCAGTAACATTGCTGCTAATGTTGAATCCTGTTACATCAATTTCATTAAATTAGTTGAGAAACTGTTGAATTATCCTAAAAACGAAATAAAGTGGTAATCTATACCTCGAGTGGACTCATTTGGTAAATGATTTTGCGTTGTAAACTTGTCTTGACGACTGCACTAGTTGGAGGTTGCTCTCGTCCTAATCCGAAACACATATCATACACATCAATAGCTTCGCCAAAGTCAGATAAATCTGGAATCCCCTGTTTTAACAAACATCGTAAAATGCACATATGAATATGAATGAGTTGTAATAACAACATAATGAATCACTCAACCTCTGTATTTGACCTTTATAATTACATAAAGTACACATACCTAACATGTTACTATTATTTAGTCATATGTCTTTATTTCTATTATTCTCCTTTCAATCAAAGGCGCTAATAACAAAATTTCACCCAATTCCTAATTTTTAAAATAAATATATATTTTTTTTTTGTGAAATTTATTTTTATATTTATAGATATATCTTTTTGTTTTTAAAAATAAAATAAAAATAACACACTTAATGCCCTGATATTTAAGTGTATAGAAAAAAGTCATAATATAGGAATATTTAGTATAATTAATCCAAAAAATAAAAAATTATTCAAACTCCAAAAGGCTTATAATAATAGTGTGAAATAGGAGTAGTTTCCGTAGTCAAAGGGCTCCTAAAGCTAGGAAACAAATATAAATTATAGTTACAGAGGTCAAATTAGAAAAAAGTCTAGCACGCGTAGTGATCAATGAAGCAAATTAAAAATCATGAGATATCAGATTTAAATCTCACCAGAGACAAAGACTTGGGTGATTTATTTTCTTCCCATCTGTCTAACAGTGAAGCTAGTCGAACAGTATATCCGAACACGGTTATTAAAAAAACGATTGAAGGAAGTATATATATATGAATAATAGTCCAGCTAGTAGGACAGGATGATGTAATAACGCCATAGAAGCAGCCCAAATAAGAGCTCTTGCAGGCAGGGAAAGGCCAGGGCCAAGGCCTAGAAGAAGAGAAAATCTGGCGGATAATGCCACAAATGCCTACATAAATATATAATATGATAGAGACTTATACTATACAAATAGACAATTTAGTACTAATTTTACTTATGTAGCCTGCACGGATGACGCAGATTGCTTATACAACATCCAAAATATCCCTCTTGTTTGTTTGTTTTTTTTTTTAACTTTTTATACAACATATCCCACTATCCCTCACCCAACCTATAAATTAGTCGTAAAAAAAAATTTGAAATTCATAAACTTAAAATCTCAATTTGGATTTTCGAAACACGTGTCTCATTTACGATCATGATCAAGGATGGAGAAGCAATAACTTACATCTTTAACATCTTGTTCAGTCACAAATCCATTTCTCAACATAGTTGCTCCAATATACACTGCCATCCTTACTTTAATTGGGAATTTGTGAGTTGCATCTGTGACACTCAGTCCTCCAGCGCTGTGTCCTACCAAAATTACCTATTATAACAATCATGTTCACAAGTGTTATAAGTCTGTTATACACAATCTTACCTTAAATAGAATTTAGATAAATCGAGGATTGAACCTGTTCATTTTGAGGCAAAGATGAGAAGAAATTGATGAGAGGTTGATTATAATCATCAAAGGAAATAATAGTTGTAGGATCATGAGGATGAATTCCAGCACCTTTAAGATCAAGACATGTAACTTTATAACCTGAAATCTCCATAAGTGACTTGATTTTGTACCAACACCATCCACCTCCACTAATTCCATGTATTAAAACAAAGTGGATTTTTGATACTTCTAATTTTTCATCCATTTTCTCTTTTTCTACAAAGTACTCTTCTCCCATCTTGGATTTCACAAAAAATCTAAGGTTTATATAAATATATATATATACCACTTGTGCCTCTCCTTGTTCACTAATTTCAAAGTGGGGAAGGAAGGAAGGATTTTTTTTTTCTAATTTATAAGTGACATTGTTTTGCTCTTTGTCAACATGTAGTTGGGATAGTCTCTAAGGTCATCATATATATATATATAATAGATGTATTTTACTGTAATTTGTAACTGTTGATTTGGTAGATTATATCTATGTTGGACCAAGACAGCTGGAGAGACCATTTAAGTCAACTTAATTTGAATAGCTTTTAAATACAAAATCAATCAATTTTTAAGTTTAAAAAAATGAAATTCATGTTGTAATATACTCCCTAATTTTTCTTTTTAATTTTCATAGTTTCTTGATTAAGAAAGTGTTTGAATTGATTTAAAAATTGGTCAAATCTACTTTTAAGTCAGTTTTTTTACTTTTTGAAAGTGTTTGACAAATATAAAAATAACTTTTTAAAAAAATGACTTAAAATAAGTTCGGAAGTGTTTGACAAGGTTAAAAATAACTTAAAATAAGATTAAAATGACTAAAAAAAAGTTTAAAACTAAAAGCAGACATTTCCCTACTTTTTATTTTTTGACTTAAAAGTCATTTAAGTTTGACTTTTTATTTTTTACTTTAAAACTACTTTTTTTAAAGTCAATCCAAACGGACTTCAAGAGTCAAACAATATAAACTTTGACTAACATTTTAGTATAATCTAATTTAGCTTTGTAAATCAATCAAGTTGACTCTTAAAGAATACAACATAACAACTAAAAAAGAGTGGAAGGAATATAATTCTACTTGTTAAAAGTGACATTGTTTTGCTCAAGGAGAGTTGAACTTAAATCGATATCTATCACTTTTAATCAGAGGTTCCAAATTATTTATTAGAAAAAAATTATAATTAACTGAGAAATTTAAAGAAATATAAAATCCAAGATCCTTTTAATTTATTTGTAAAATTTGAGATTATATATGTTGCTAAAACAAAATAAAAGAATAGTATCATAGGACAGACATCTTCGATAATGGAGATTTGTCAGGTATCAAGAATTAGGGGCATGTTTGTTTGTTTCAAATAATTAATTTCACAAATCAGGTTTGTCGGCCTTTTGACATTTATTTGTTTATTATTTATTAGTATATTATTGTGTAAGCTCTGATTTTGAGGATTTGCCTTATCAATTATCATCACATATTTTTAAAGTTAAATTTGTATTTTTTTAATAATTGATGATGATTAATTAGTTAAAACAGTTAAGAAGAACCCAGCAAGCTGATATATAGATTTTTTAATAATTTAATTTAAGAAAATTAAATTCTTATATATATGAATAATATTTTTACTTTATCTTTATTGGCATGACCTGTTAGAATTTTACTAAATATTTAGAATAGAAAAAGATGAACGGACATATAAAACTCTTATCACCTTTCATTTTGTTATTATTAGCACTTAGCAGTAGTATATAGTAAGAAAAAAATTGACAATTTATAAAAATTAGGGAACTGAATTATTTGAATCAAACAAAACTCTCTCTTTTTTGTAACTTGGTTTAGTTTTCGATTTTCACATTTGATTTGGATGAAATATTTTAAAATTTCGGCTATATTAACATGAAATAGTTAAAAATATATTTTATTAAACTTATCTCATTAAATATATTTTAAAATTTAACAATTACTATTTTACATAACTATTTAATAATATGAGAAAAAATATAGCTCTCTTTATTTACTAAAATAGACAAATACAATACAATCTCTATTTTTAATTTATAAAACCAAATATAATGAAACGATGGGAGTACAATGTTAAATTGAAAGATATATTACACCCCACATGCAAAATTCAAGATAAGATTGCCCATGCACATAAAGAACCTTTCTCCAAATATTTGAGTAAAGTAGTATGTACTCCCTCCATTTACTTGGCCCTATCAAAAATAGAGGTACTTTGTCTATTTTGAAAAAAATATTATTTTTATAGATATCCTGGTTAATATTATGTGAATTGTTGGTTAATATTTATTATTCTTTTGATTATTTTCAATTTGTTATTTAAGAAAATATAAAATAGTTAAGAAATTCATTAAATGAAGCGTAAATTGATTTTTTTAAAACAATTCTCTTAAAATTTGAATAGTTTACTTATTTTAAATTATGAAAATGAAAGTAATCTCAATAAGGAAAGTAAAGTATTAACTAATTATATAAAATAGTACCAATAGTCAAATACTCATAAGATTTCAAAATATTATTAATAACGTTAACATGATAAAATACATTTTAATCATATTAAACAGAGGTCAAGGTAAGGAATATCCCATCATTAATTAAAAAACTTAAATTCAAATCCTAAATATAAAGAAAAACTTGTTTGAAAATATGTTTTATAATATTCAATTTAAATTTTATTGAAACTTTAATACAGACACCAAACATCGAGTTAAAAAAAAAGAAGCGGGTAGGGAACACCAAATTAGTGGAGAAAAAAAGGTTGCAAAGTGAAAAAGTCATCAAGTCACCTAGAGGGTAGGACTTGCTGATTACATTGGAAGTTGAGCTCTCAATCATTTGGGCATCTTACTCTCAAATTCATAATTTGACAGCTAAGGTGATTATCTGCTTTATTTCTTTACTTTTTTATGATGTACTTACAATTTTAATTAATATTTAAGTCTTTAAAATTTAAAATTATGTTTAGACATGTTTTATATCCGAAAAAAATTTAAAGTTTATAAGTAAAAATTCTTTTGAAAAATAAAAAAGGGGTCAAGATTTATAAAAAATACTTAAAGATCAAATTTTTTAAATACGATTAAATTTAATAATTAAATAAATATTATAAAAATTTATCATCAAAATTTTTGATCAAACGCTGATTTAAGTGCCTGTTTCTCTAATCTAATCTAATCTTAACTCTAAAGCAAGCTATAAATAATTGCACAATGATATTGTTAAAAAGCTATCTATCATTTTATTTTATATAAACAAAAAAAGTTCATGTATTTTATATATAAATATTTTTTTATGACCGTCTTGTCTAAATTAATTTTATCCACATCTAGACTAGTTCAAAATATGCTTTATAATATTTTACAAATTCAGGTATAAGACACGTTACCTTTTATGACCTAATTGAAAAGCCACAAAGAAACCAAAATTGGGTGTAATTGGATGATTATACGATTTGACATATTTGTTTAATCAAGTAATTATCAAATTAGAGAGGAATTGATAATTGAAATGGTAGGAGGGAGGGGGAGGAAATTGAGAATTGGATGTAATTGTAAGATTATTTTTTATTTTTCCCTTTTTGTTTTATTTTAATTCTGTTCTTTTTAATATATATATTTTTTTTATTTCTCTTAGTTTAATTACTATCTTTTTACTTTTTGAAGTTCTTTTTTATCCTCCATTTTACATTATTTATCATACATTTCTTTTCTTCTCATTTTCCGACCTTTATTTTTTGTGATTCCTTGGAGGTATTTCTTTTTGGTTTTCCATCGATCTCAGAGCCCGCATTGGAATCTCGACTATATCTGGAGTCCACATTGGGACCTGAGTAAATTCGGATTCCGCATTAGAGTCCTAACTAAATTCGTCCCTCTCCATACTTAATGCGCGGACTTGAGATTTCTAATTAAGGGTAAAACAATCTCACCACTGCACCACAATCGGTATCCTCGGGGGTATTTCTATTATCAGATCAGTTTAATACTCATGTTGGTTATTTGAAAATATTACTATAATTGAAACAAGGTGGATTACTTAAAAGTAAAGGTATTTTCTCGAAATGTGTAATATGTCCCATAAAATTTCTGTATTCATGAAGAGGAAACTTTGCGATGAAAAAAAGAAGAAAGTTTGATTTAAGATAATGTGGTGAATTAAAGTAGGTAAAGAGTAGCCATCACGTGTTCAATAATAATAAAAAAAAAACATCCACTCCAGTTGTTACATGGATACTAATAAAAGGGGGAAAAAAAAATCATGTTTGTATGAAAGCACATCTATCTCATATCCAAAATTATTTAAGTAAGTTATATATATTTTAACATACATATTTTTTCTTTTGTATAACCTGCTGTCACACACTTGCATATAAATAGCATATATTGAATATAAATTTTGTATATAGGGCACAAAGAATAAGTTAAATGAGAATGGGCAATGGCCGGTCATATTTTGTTGTGAATTTCCCACTGTCATACACTCACGGAGCGGGAGCATGCTTATCTATATCTACACAGCACACACATCCACAGTTTCTCCGTTTCAATTTATGTGATGTATTTTTACTTATCACGAAATTTAAGAAAAAAAAAAATTATGATCTTAAGGATAAAATGAACATTTTAAAGTTAAATTACTGTTAAATATATATAAATGTATCACTCTTTTTAGATTAACTAAAAATGAAAATCAATTATATAAATCAAGACAAATAGAATAAAATTTTGTATTCGGCACAAAGAAACAATAAATTTGAATTAGTATATTGTGACGGAGACCAGGCATAAACTTGTCTGCTCCTATTGAAGACTTGACCAGCAATATTATGACCAATTTTATCTTTGTGGCCATTCACAATTGACAACTTCTGGTGTATCAAATTGTGATCCATGTTTTGCGGATAGCAAAATTTTATTGTAGACAAATTCATATGTCATATATATCTAGCTGGTGAGAGGTAAGAAATATATTCTTTTGAAATAGTCGAGATATGCAAAGTTGATTCGGACATATCATGGTCATCAATAAAATTAAAATCCTATGTACTGAAATTTTTGCACTAGAATTATTAGACTAATCATAAGCAAGTTTTCCAATTGGTTTTGATATGGTCGTCTCTAAGATATAAAATTTCACCCTACCAAACTTAGTAGTGACCGTTGAAATAATTTTTGAAAAATAAGAAGCTTAACTACCTTTGAATTGTTTTTGTTTCAAAACACATTTTGGTGTGTTACACGAATATAAAAATTATGTTTTGATATACACAAGGTATACAATTGCTTTGCCAATTAAAACGGTATTGCATGTGCATGTTTGGACAAATTAACAGAACCATAGAAAGAGTTCGTTTTTCTTTCTTGCGTGTGAAAATGAGAAAGTGATGGTTGTTCAGTTCGGTAGAATGTACAGTCAAATAAATACAGTGTAATCTCACAAGTTAAAGTCTAAAAATAATAGTGCGTAGGTCTCCAAAATATAATGTAGTGATATATTTTGTTAAATCAAATAAAGTAATTCAATAACATTGACAAGTATCATAATTTGTTGAAGACATGATTAAATAATTAGTAACAATAATATTATTTCTTTAACGATTTAAGCGCACATTAGAATAAGATAATGCTTTCTCTAGTTTGATTTGTTTGTTCAGTTTTGATTTGATACGGAGTATTAAAAAAGAAAAGACAGTTATTGGATGCCCGTTTGGCCATGTGAGATGAAATTATGATATGAAATCATATGAGATAAAGTTGAAGCTTTGTTTGGACATACAATTTGAAATTTTTTAAGTTGTATTTTTTTTTTGCTCATAATAATAAGAACCACATAACTTGTGATAACTATCAAAATTGCCCAGTTTATTTATACAATCTTACTAAATAAATAAAAGTTCATAATATAAGTATAATACACTATCACAAAACTATCCTAAAAGATACAATATTTATTAATCGAACTTTAGTCCAATAAAAAAATATAATTGAATTTGAATTGTAATGTACGACTCTTTAATATAATCATCCCTCATGCTATGGACAATCTCCTCACACTGAACATGCATTTCTCGATATAAATGATTTAAAGATTGATAAGAATAATAAAATCAACTATAACTTTAGTTGGTGAGAATAATAGTTATATCTGATATAAATAATTTAAAAACTTGTATAAAAATTGGTAAGAATATTAATATCAACTAGAAATAAAAACTTGTATGTGTTTCACAAAATAAAAAGGGGAACTTTCGCACATAACCACTCAAAAATAGCTTAATTACACTCCATAGTTATAGTTTGCTAATTACGATTCGTAGCTATATGTTATAGGGAGGAGAGTGGCGAGCGAAATTGGGAGAGGGAGGAGAGAGGCGAGCGAGAAAGGGCAGAGAGGTGAATTGTATATGTATATCAGTTAGATAATTTTGTATTATACATATGTATTTGTATATCTGACGAGCGAGATTGAGAGAGGGAGGAGACCAGTGAGCGAGATTGGGAGAGAGAGAGGGAGGAGAGAGGTGAGCGAGAGAGGGAAATAATTTGTATAATTCACATCTTTTTTGTATAATTCGCGGGTACGTTTGTATAATTCACGTGTTTTTGTATAATTGAGTAATATAAAGTCTGAAATTATACAAATATGATAAAACTCAAAATAACAAATTGATACAAAAATAAACATATGAATTTTAACCAGTTATACAAAATATATTATACAGATTACATTATATAAATTATATTATACAAAATCCGAAAACTACACATTTATACAAACTTTAAAAAGTTATACACAAAAAGATTGAATGTATATGGTGACAAAACTGAAAACCCAAAGGAAATCATCTTGATATACAAATACAAATCAAACGAAGAATTGTTAGTTGCGAATTATACAAATGTGGCGAATTATATAAACATGATTAATTATACAAACTCGAAGTCAACCCACGTAATTAGTGGTAATATTAGTCGCAAGTGATAATTATAGCAAATTATAGCTATGATGACTAATTAAATAATATAAATTTACTTAACCGTATAATTTTCCTAAATAAAAAAGGGAGTTTGGATCGCAAATGACTACGAGTATTATGGATGACAAAACTAAATAAACAAAAAGTATGTTATCTTTCTAACCGTTTAAATTTTTAAATAAAATAATCATACACAATTACACATGATCAATTTACACTTAGTTGGATAATGTCCATAATAAGAAAGGAAGAAGAAAAGAAAGCAAAAGATGATAACTTGTTTGGGTAGCCAGCAATAATTGCAAGGAAAAAGCACAATATTTGAAAGATAAAAAGGGGTTTGTTTGCCTTTGAGCACACAAATCCTTTGGCTGCTATAAAAAGGTACTTTATAACAAACAAAATAAAGTTGCACCCCTATTAACCTCCCATGAGAAAATTCAGTAGATACACGTAAATATCTATAACTTATTTTTAATTAAAATATCATAAAGAAATTCTACATTAATAATATATTTTTATCCAATTTAATAGATTATTTATGTTTGTGTGTCAAAGTTGCTATACGTAATCACCTATTACACGTAAACTTTATTTAATAGTGCAATTATTTTTGCTTGCACTATAGTAGGATCTCGAGGTTTATGCAAAAAGTTATGTATATTTAAAATTTGCAATGTATATATATAGATTTTGAACCTTAAACGTAAGATTATAGAATTATAGATTAGCTCAATGGTTGAGGGAGTTTATTATGTTCAAATCTTAAGTATTACATTTTTATTTTTTTGAACATTTTAATAAAAATTCTGAATTCGTAACTCCGGGATATAGTATATACGAATTAGGGAAACAAGTGGGAAGAGGTCGTGCCACGTTAAGTTGTCTGCCTCTAGTGCTGGACAGTTAATATTTCATGTTTCATATATATTTCTTTTTCCCCACATGGGAAACAAGCTACGATTTAAATAATCCAATATCAGGAATTGAGTGCCTATATATTTATTTCTTTATTATATTGTCATTTATAAATTTAGGAGTGTTAAAAATCGGTACTAAATAAGATTAAATCATAATCTTTCAATTTTAAGAATAGTTAGTTGTTATTTATATAAAAAAAAGTTAAGCTGATCTCAAAGGTAAAGTATAAAATTAAAAAAATCAAGTCCTTCCCTTGTTGTTGATTTTCTGACTTCATGGTAGTTTTCACATGAAGAAACAATTTAAACTATATGTTTGGTAAGCGAAATATTTTATCAGATAATTATATAGGAAAATTGTGCATTATATAGTAAACTATTAATTCATAATAAATAATGCTATAGCTATATTTTCATTTAATTCCAATTCGTAGCAAACACATTGTCATTTGCCTCTTTCCCTTGAATCTCGCTCACCACTCTCAGTTCTCTCCCTCGCCTCTCTCACTTTATACAAACACAAATGTATAAATTGTGTTTGTGTTTGTATAAAGCGAGAGAGACTATGTATACAGATACAAATACATATCTCTCTGTCCTATACACTTATAATTATACTAATACAAAATTTTTCCTGTCCAGTTCTCTTTTGTCTTTCTCTCTCTCGCTTTATACAAACACAAATTATATAATTTGTGTTTGTATAAAGCGAGAGAGAGATTTGATATACAAATACAAATGTTTTAACTCGATTCAATTTTATATTAACTCGATTCAATTGTATACAAATTCAAATTTTATGCAGATATACAAACTCAATCATCGATACATATACATAGTAGTTACATATATACAATTATCTAACCGATAGACATATACAATTCACCTCTCTCCACTCTCTGCACTCTCTCGCTCGCCTCTCTCCTAATCTCGCTCGTCATTCTAGCCTAACACAAAGAACATATACATATACAAACGTAACTATAGCTATAACATTTATTTTGAATTAATAGTTTGCTATAATACACAATGTTCCCTAATAAAATCCCATCATTGCTAATAATAGATTATTCTTTTTAAATTTTCTTCCACAAACTCACATTAAAGATATTTTTATTTTTTTACCTTTTACCACAAAAAATTGAATAGACCCAACTAGGTACTCTACTTTCAAACTGAATTTCTATTTCAAAAAATCATCTTAATAATTGATTATCTTCGATCTCCATCTCAATTAACTCATCAAAAACACTTTTTAAAAAAAAATCTTGCTTCATAATGAAACTCCATTATTACTAACACCATATTCTTATTAATTTTTATTTCACAAACTCTACAGAGGATTGGTGTCCAAAATATTGTTGAAGTTCAATGCTTCAAAGTTTGAAAATCGATTTTTCGCAAAGAAGTTATGTTTTAAGTGAATATTGTTGCAAAATATTGGAATTCAAAAGCCTACATTGAAATTGTGGGTGATTTGGTGTAGTTTCTTTTAAGTGTTTTTGAAAGAATATGGTGCTTAGATTCTAGAAAAAAGGCGAAAACAATCTTTTGTATAATAGTATATAAAATTGTATATTATCATCTATGGACCCCTTAGAAGGATAAATGATATTGTATATTGCATTTTGAAACATTTTTGTAAAAATAATATAAGAAAGTTTTATATGATTATATATCTCTCGTATATTGAATTGAGTTTGTAAAATAAATTTTAGGCTAGATATTTGCAATATAAGTTAAGTAATTTAAACAAGAATTCTAAAAGCTTGGACAAACTACCACAGGCTTTCCAGGTGTACACAGTTGCATAATAGGTCATGTGGCTAAATAATAAATTGTAATGAACTAGTATTTGTACTATTAAAAATGTAGTTAAAATCGAGGGTCAAAATCATAAATAAGGTCATTTTTAAAGGAAAATCGACAAATTATAAGTCGTCAGTTTGGTCTTCATCGGTTATAGCCGAGGCTTAGTTGATTCTATCCATTTGTTTTTCATTTTTCTTTTTTGTAGAAATATTTAAAAAAAATATAGATACTTAGAATTGAACCCATGTATTTTCTTTGATTTTGGATACTTGACTATACATTTTATTTGATGAAACATTTACGTAGTTTTTATTTATACTCTTCAACTATAATTTTACACTTCAAAAATTATCGGTATCCAACTTTTTTTTGTTAAAAAAAAAATATTAAAAAATTGAGGGACTTCTTCATTTTTTTTTACAAAAATATCTTTAGAATTTCTTCTCCATATACTACCTCAAAAAGACTTCTTGTCTAATGAGTTAGATTAATTGTATTTCATTTTTGGCTTTCTTTTGGAATAATCTCATATTTCTCTCTGATCATATGTATTAGAATCTAACAGCTAAACATATTCTCTAGATATTTGTAGTAATTGAATGACCTCTTGCATGTATCACATTCAGTACTACTAAAACTATTTTTTTTAAAATGAGGATCAAGATCGATATATTTAGCCAAATTGATGCACTTAGGGATATCGATTTTTCAGTTTCAAAGGATCATTAGACAAGATCAATTTAATTGAGGAACGTCCATCAGTTTATTTAGTTCCATGAGATTGGTATTTGAGGCAGAGCATGTTGTGACGGTTTTCCTTTATTAAAAACAAAAATTCACATCAGACATGAAAAAACAAAACTAACTGGAAATTTGGATTTAATTATTTTATTTAATCTTATTTCACAATAAATTAAAACCTACCCAAATTTTAAAATTCAAACACATTTTAAGAATGTATGTTTAATTTTTTGGGTGAAAACGGTCAGTCATGAGTTTTGATTTTAAAGTTTAGGTGGGTTTTAATCATTATGAATTAAAATGTGGCGCCAATTAACAAATGTCATGTGATTTTTTAAAGAGTTAAAAGTTCACCTAAATACTTTTGTATTTGTTAGGTTGAGGGTATGTTTGAGCCCAAAAATAAGTTTTAAGGGTATTTTTAAGGAAAAATTACACAACAAGACAAAAAATTGATATGTATTTGTCATAAACTACCATAGTTTAAATAATTGCGATTCATAGCAATAAATAGGATTTTATAGAAAATTATAACTCCGAACATTGACTAAAGTCAACTCTTGACCTAAATTCACTTAAACTTCCAACTAAAGAGTTCAAATAGACATAAAGACTTCGAAACTGATAATGACAACCCTCCTAACAACAAAATTTGCAATCTAGAGCTGATGGAACTGACAAAATTCCATTTCGAGACGCGTAGCTCCAAGTGTTGACAAAAAATACTTTTAACAACTTAAAGCCTCCAAAACTCTAAAACTCTCAAAAATTACAATTTTTTATCCGACTAAAAAATTAATCTCATTAGCTAATCCAACATGACTTAGTGCAACTATTGGAAGGGATAAAATGATAATTCTCCAATAATTTTCAAAAATGACCTTCAGGGTCATTACAATTATTTATTCAAATTTAAATATTAAAAATTATATTTCTAACTCAAATTTATAAGTTGATTGAAATTGATAATAGACCTTACACGTGAACACTACACATCTTCCTACCCAACCCCCAACGAGAATACCCCAACGCACAACACACGACTCATCACCCTCTATCTCTATATATAGCATAGCCATGCACACTACTCGATCATCCACACTTTTCTATAACAAAATTTTAAATTTTTGCTCTGTTTTCTTCTAGCAGCTTATAACATAATTTGATTCTTTCTTCTAACTGATTTGATATCTTTGTTCTTTTGTTTCATTTGATTCTATTATTTGACATCTTCGTTCTTGTAGATGACATTTAAGAATGTCCGTAGGGAGTTTCAAGAACTACGTGTTGTTGTCTACGAAGCCAAGTCACTTGAAATTTGAGGCAACCACCTCTAATAGAACCATTCTTTTGAATCATTTTGTCTTTGTGATGTTCACTATGTTTTTCCTAAAAAGCACATCAAATATTTGATTGGTATCTCCCATTTCAGGCAAATTTTTTGTCGAGTTACTGCCTCAGTTATATCAACCCAAATATTTGAGATTACTGTGGTCATGATGATCGAGAATGCATTTATTTTCCATGCTTAGGATCTTATTAGTGCACTTCTTTTTTAGCACAAATCATAATTTTAAATAATAATTTTTTTTAAAAAATAATGTGGGTAAGAAATTATATATTTGTTAAGAAAAAAACGATGAAACAAAAAAAAAGAAAAAGGAAAAGAAAACATAAACTAATAAAAAGAGATACCAGATATAAGCTAGAATGATGAATCAAAAGAAGTATACAAACAACAAGAAGAAAATTGATGAAAGAAAAGAAGAAAACAAATATGACGAAGAAAACAAAGATACCACATATAAGGTAGAAGAAGAAAATCGATGAAACAAAAAAGAAAATAAACAAGTAGAAGAAAATTAATGAAACATGTAGAAGAAATGACATTACATAATAAATAGAGATACATGATATAAACTAGAAAATGTTCTTTAGAGTTAATAAAATATTAGTCATTTGATGTAATACAATACCTTGGTTCTTGTTATTAAAAATCATAATAATAGATGGTAAATTTAAAATAAGTTAATATAACATTTTAAGATATTAGATAAAGTTCTACTATCATTTAACTAAGAATATTTATGCACTTGAAAATAATTTATTTTTGTAATAAACAAACATTTTATATACCAAATGAAACGTTGCACCAGAGCATGGAAAACCTGGGCTTGGACATAGTCCCAAGCTTCAGTTAATATAAAAACTCTAACCATCTACACATATTTTCGGCTAAACTAAGTCAAATAGTAATCAAGTTTAGCGATTCTTTGAGTTAGTTTAGGCTTCATGAATCCCCTAACAATGGTTTCTTGAACAATCGAGGTAGTGATAATGCTTGAAGTTCACCTTTACCCTTGAAAGACTCTGTAGTTTCTCTCTTGCCACACCATGTATACACTGCTAGCCATTATTACCCTAGACATTTGAGATTGAACAGCTTTGTCATTCACATTTTGAGACATCTATGTTAACCCAGTAAACCAATCCATGACAGCTCTAAGATATTGTTGCCAAGCTAGTAGTCTTTCCCACACTTCTTTAGAGAATGAGCACGAAAAGAACAAATGATCTACTGTTCTCTTTAGCTAAAGCACATAAATGTCATATATTATCATAAAAAAAATAATCCTCATTTCAACATTTGTCCCTAATGTACAACTTTCCATGTAAAGTTAGGTACAAAATAAACATTCATTTAAGAGCTCCAAAATTGTTGCAGACTAGTCTTCTCCATGCTAATTTAGGATAAACACCTTTAAGCTTAAGGTAAACTTGTTTAATAGAGAACACATGTGACCTTTTCACACTATCATAATCCAAATAAGCTTCCTCTATAGTTTTAGTAGCTCTTAAGATCTTTTTCAATATGCAAGATGCTGATTTTGAACCCATTCCCAAACAACTCTCTTTCAAGTAATACACATAGACCCATATAATCCACAATTTATCTTTCTTTTTACACAAGTTTCATAGTATTTTGTACACAACCATTTGTTCCATGTATGAAAATGGATAAAAAATCCCCCTGCACAATAAAACAATTATAGTGTCTTTCATTTCACTAAAGCCTTCTAAGAAGGATTGTTTCCCCCTGTCCAGAGAAAAAAATTTGTAAATAGCTTCGATTGTCTTTAGTACCTTTTTAGGTAGGACAAATACTTGAAATCAAAAGGTATGCATAGCAAAGAGCATTGATTTCAATAACCGAGCTCTACATGCATTAGATAAGAGCTTTAAAGACCAGTGATTCACTCTTGCCAATATCTTATCAAGTAGAGGAGTACACTGGCTACTTGACAATCTTTTAGTACTCATAGGTACTCTAAGGTATCAAAAAGAAAATATGCCTTTTGAGAACTCTAACATTTCTAGAATAGCTTGTTGATTAGCCAGATCTATACCTCCAAAATAGACTAACATTAGCAATAAGACCAGATGCAGCTGAAAACATCTAAAATAATAAAATAGTTTTTCCAATTACTGTATGTTGTCTCTATAGAATCATCAGCAAATTCAAGTTGCACTATATGAAATTAGGTTGAATTGTAGGTCATTTGGCAACCCTAGTCCTTAAAAGCCCTTTGTAATAGCTATATATTTCCTTCTCAATGTCTTGTTAAGTGTGTACAATAATACCAACAACAATAGTAATACCCTCAATTCTATTATGTGAGACTCTATTATTCATATTAGCAAAGAATAAAGTTGACTTAGAGTTCCCAAGCTTTTGCCAAGTAACTCTATACTTTTGCCTAGCAACACTCTATTCAATACTAGCCCATTTCATAGTCCATTCGAACAATTTCTCCTCATCAATCGGTTCTTATTGCTTTCCATCACCAGTTTGTTCCTGCATTCACATCAACTTAATCTTTGGTTCTTGCTCTATACTCTTTATACTTGAGTATTCCTGATTTATGGGTTGCTTCATACCTACTTTGACACTCATTGATTTCCTCTAGATGGTAGGTAGTGTAGCTAGGCTCAGTAACCTTTCTCCAGCATTTAACTACTATTATATGAAAATTCTGATGATAAACCATATAGTTGAAAAACTTAAAAGATGTATGATTCTGCTTCTTGTGCTCAGTAATGGTTGGACAAAGTGGGGAGTGAACTGAAAATAATGGGTCCATAACAATAATGTTGGTAGTTAACATATGCAATAGCCACTGAGCATTATCAGAGCTCTATTAATCTTACTAAAAATATGTCCATTGCTCCAAGTGTATCTTCTCCCAACGAGATTAAGCCCAGCAGGTCCTGTAGCCATGAAGAACTGTCTAAACTCTCTAATCTAAATTTTCTGAAACTCATTCCCATATAATCTGTCATCCACCTCAGAAATAAAATTAAAGCCACCCATAAGTATCCATGATTCTTGGATACTTATTTGAAAAGTTTCTAGGTCCTTCCACATAGATCTTCTATCTGAAATAGTGTGTTTCCCATATATAATGAAAAACATAAAACAAACACCTCCATACTACACCGTACAATATCTAAATTGTTCATGTTTCAAACTTACAAAAATACTGAACCTATTAAGATCTTACATTATCCATATCCGACTTGAGCCAAAGCTATTGTAGTTAGCATCCCACCTCCAATTTTTTAAACTATGTTCTTTGCGGCTATATCCATAACTCTATGTTCAATTATAACTATAAAACCAAAACTATTTTTTTTCTAATAAACTTAGCCAACTCCCTCTGCTTGTGTAACTTATTCACTCTCCTAACATTCCAAGTAACAATACTCGTTTAGAGGTTGGGAGTGTATTAGGGACAACTTCACCATTCGTTATATCATCAAGATCACTACTTTGCTGCTTCTCACCACTTACATCCATGTTCAATATATGAAAGGTATTCCCTATTTTAGCAATATCAGTACTTCAAGAAGCCATATCACTTTCTTTAGAAGTTGACTTAGGAATTATCCACCATTCCTTGTCTATAGCTAGTGCTTTTACTTGTTTATAAGCCCAATTCCTGGGAATGTACACCATTTTTCCATTGTTACCATAGTTCTTATATTGTTTGGTAATGTTCATTCATTTATTCCTCTATTAGGGAAGCTGTTTATCCTCTCATTGACCCTTTTTTACTCCCACAATAGGTTGCTGCACTTTTGTAACGACCCGATTCCGTTGTTAGGGAAAATCCAATGGGGAGAGATTTGGGCCAGAAAAAACTTTTGGATAGTAACTTGGAAATTCCTAGCCTAGTCCAGAATTGGATGAAATCGGAGTCAGACAGGTTTAGGGAAATCTGGTAATAAATGAGAGATCTAATTATGATTTTTATCACATAAGTAGATAGCTAAGACGTTAAGGAACCCGTACGACTTTACATAATTGAATTCGGGTGAGTAGAACTCTCGAAACTAATCTTAGCGTGAACGGGTAGTCTTTGAACGTCAAGGGTAGAATGTGTGTTGTGAAATGGGAGTTTGAAACTCTAATTCCGATATTCTGTCTCCGCGTAAGCCGCCAAGGGGGGATTTATCCCGCCAAGGAGGGGCCGCTGTGGCGGGATGAGATCCGCTTTAGCGGCCCAGTCGCGACTTAAGTCGGGATTAAACCCCAAAAATGTTATTAATCTGCAACATTCGTTCTTGAGAGCTAAGAAATGACCCATGGATATTTCTTGAAGGTTTTCCACCTCTTCTAGCACTAAAGGTAAGGTTTTTACTCCCCTAATCGATTCTTGGGTAATTATTATTAGGGGAAGGTTTTGACCTGAAGTTAATGGTGGAAAAGCCCTAAATTGGGTATTGGGATCTTGGGTTTTTCCCTAGGGTTGATAATATTGATTGTAATCCAGGTAATTAGGCCTCGCTTATTGATCCTTGTATTAAATTATTATTTTTAGACCACGAACAAGTGGAAAGAATCCAAAAAGGAAAGATTCAAGTGTATTAGGGGGATTCAAGCTTGGTTTCGAGGTAGGTAATGGTTTGATTTCCTATTTGTGTGATGTATGTCGATTGATTGCTATATTGTATGCATGCGTGTATGCGAAGAATGAAAATGTGGAAACGAACCTAATGATTTGATTATGAACAATACATGCCATGAACTTGTGTACTTGACTATATGATTTGAGTATTGTACATTATGGATGTGATTATGACTGTGGTTGTGTTGATTGGACCGGGTGTCACGTTCCGACACATACATTAGATCGGGAGTCACATTCCGACATATATATTGAATCGAATGTAACGTTCCGACACACTAATTTGGATCGGGTGTCACGTCCGGCACACTAACAGTTTGGGTATGGGTTCCCTGAGAGGACCATTGTGTTGTCATATCTAATTGCTATTGAGAATGTGGAATTGTACATTGCTCCTAAAATGATAACTGAACTGTATCCCGTATATGTGTGCTTATTATATTGTGATTGTCGTTGTATATTATGCTTATGGGAGTAGCCACGTGATCCTACCAGTACATTGTGGTTGTGTAATGATACTGTACTTCCTCTTTATTTGTTGAGTACAGAGCATCTTCAGGAGGCTACTGACAGACCTCATTTAGGAGATCACTGATCGAGACCGAATTCAAGGGTGAGCCAGTTCTTCCAGGCTGCCATGAGTTCTCATTCTGTTTGGTCCATTTTTGTTCGGACTTAGACTAGTACATTAGATATTCGCTTGTTTAGTTTCGGGGTTGTACCCCTTGTTCTTAGACTTGTCGTTAGTAGAGTTTTGGTACATTGACTTTCAGTTTCTAGGGGTATTTTTACGCAATGTTTTGGTAATGGTTTTGTCGATCTTTCGGAGTTTATGGGAACTCCATTTTATTTCTGCATTTAAACTTGTTTTCGTATCTTTAAATGTGTAGTATTTTGGTTAAGGCTGCTTAGTTGGGTTGTAGTAATGGTTTTCCCACCAGAGGATTAGTGTGGGTGCCAATCACGACGGTCTGGGTCGTGACAAAGTTTGTATCAGAGCCCTAAGTTCATTGATCTTGATGTACCAAAACGAGTCTAGTAGAGTCTTGCGGAACGGTTCAGAGACGTCTATACTTTTCTTCGAGAGGCTATAGGACTTTAAGAAATCTCTGTGTTTTCTCTTGTCTCATTTGGATGGTTAACACTAGATTCAACGGCGTCAGGCCCATAGCTCCCGTCAATGAGCCAGCTGAGGAATACACAGCAAGAGGTCGCGGTCGAGGCAGGGGTAGAGGAAGAGCAAGGGGCAGAGGCCAAGGAAGGGTAGCACCCGATAGGGGTGGAGCACCAATCGAGAATTATCCCAGAGATGAGGTTCCTCCCGCACATCATGAAGAGGTAGAAGAGAATATGGAGATTGAGGATGAGAGAGATACTGGACAGGAAAATGATGCACCGGCTAGGAATACCGGGGTTCCTCCCTTAGACCCAGTGTTAGCTCAGCAGATCATGTCTTTTTTGAAAGGATTGGTTGGTCCTGGAATCCTTCCAGCAGTGAAAACTACTCAACCTCTGATCAACCGCCCCGTTACTGTTACTAGTCCCAGGGGAGATGGAGCATTAGGCACTGATGCCTTTTTCCGTCCTTTGTTGGGTTTTATTATGACTGGTAATGAGCATGAGATGTTGACTATGTTTCTAAAGTTGAAGCCGCCTGTGTTCCATGGTTTTGAGAGCGAGGACGCCTATGAATTCATCTTGGATTGTTATGAGAGGCTGCACAAGTTAGGTATTGTATACCAGCATGGGGTAGAGTTCGTGACCTTCCAGCTTCAGGGTGAGGATAAGCAGTGGTGGAGGGCCTATGTGGAATACAAATCGTCAATTTTACCCCCACTCACTTAGACACAGTTTCATGCTCTGTTTCTGGAAAAGTATATACCCCGGACTTTGAGAGATCGTAAGAAGGATGTGTTCATGGCTTTGGAGCAGGGTGGTATGTCTGTAGCTGCTTATGAGGCTAAGTTTAATGCTTTGTCTAGATATGCTACACAATTGGTAACTACTGAGGAGGAGAGGATCCATCTATTCGTCAAGGGACTGAACTCTGAGTTACAAGTATTGTCTGTTCACATAACTTCTGCAGGAAAAAGTTTTAATAAAGTGACCGATTTTGTGAAGAAATTCGAAGGAGTTAGGCGTGATGGGCAGGCTAAGGCTTTGGCAAGAAAGCTAAGAGCACAAGTAATTTTCAGGGTTCCTGCTCCAGAGGTTCAGGTAGGCCGACTCTTGCAGCCCGGCCAATTCAGTCCGCCATGCCCGCTTCTACGGGTAATTACTCGGAAACTCCACATCAGAATTTTATTCAGGATGGCCAGGGAGCCGCACCTTTGGCGGGCAGCAGGCCGTCTTTGGATCACACTTGTTTTAATTGTGGAGAACCTGGGCATACAAGTAGAGATTGTCCCCACCCGCGCATGTTGGACCCCGCGCAGCAACAACTAGAGCAGCGGTACCCGTGGGTAACGGTAATAATGACAGATGACGTTCACAAAGTGGGCGAGGAGGAAATCAGTAAGGCCATGGAGGTCGGGGAAATGGTAATGCAGGCAGAGGTGCAGCGCAACCAGGCAATGAGGTCGCCCGTCAAGATGACAGGGCTTAGTGTTATGCCTTTTCAGGCAAGAGCGAGGCAGAGTCTTCTGACGCAGTGATCACATGTACTATTTTTGTATGTGACCGGATGGCTACTATTTTGTTTGATCCGGGTTCTACTTATTCATATGTGTCAGTTCAGTTTGCCTTTGGATTTGGTATGATTTGTGATGTACTTGATGCCCCCATTCATGTTTCTACCCCAGTGGGAGAGTCTGTCTTAGTCACCCATGTCTATCGTAGTTGTCCTATCTTGTTTATGGGTTATCAGACTTGGGCTGATTTGGTTATTTTGGATATGACCGACTTCGATATCATCTTAGGCATGACTTGGTTGTCCCCCTATCATGCAGTGCTTAATTGTAATATTAAGTCTATGACTCTAGAGATCCCTGGTAGGGAAAAGTTAGAGTGGGAAGAGGTGTACAAGCCTAAGCCAGCTAAGGTTATATCCTTCATTCGGGCTAAGAAACTGGTAGGGTAGGGTTGTTTGGCTTATTTGGCTCATATTCGGGATGTTGAGGTTAAGTCTCCCTCTATTGAGTCTATTCCTGTGGTGTCAGAATTTAGAGAAGTGTTTCCTACTGATTTGTCTGGTATGCCTCCGGATAGAGATATAGATTTCTGCATTGACTTTAAACCTGGTACTCGTCCCATTTCTATCCCTCCTTATCGCATGGCTCCGGCGAAATTAAGAGAGCTTAAAGCTCAAATTCAGGAACTTCTTGATAAAGGTTTCATCCGTCCTAGTGCTTCCCCGTGGGGTGCTCCTGTCTTGTTTGTTAAGAAAAAAGATGGTAGTATGAGAATGTGCATAGATTATCGCCAATTGAATAGGGTCACCATTCAGAACAAATATCCATTGCCTCAGATAGATGATCTTTTTGACTAGTTGCAGGTCTGGTTATCATCAGTTAAGGATTAGGCCTGAGGATATACCAAAAATGACATTCAGGACCCGCTATGGGCACTACGAGTTTATAGTGATGTCGTTTGAGTTGACAAATGCGCCTGCAACCTTCATGAGATTGTTGAATGGTGTGTTCAAACCATTTCTGGATTCGTTTGTTATTGTTATTATTGATGACATTTTGATTTATTCAAAGAGTAAGGAAGAGCATGCCGACCATCTTCGCATTGTTCTGGGTGTTCTTGGGAGACAAAAATTGTATGCTAAATTTTCTAAGTGGGAGTTCAGGTTGACTTCGGTTGCCTTTTTGGGGCATTAGTTTCAAGGAAAGGGGTAATGGTAGATCCCCAAAAGATTGAAGCAGTCATGAATTGGGTCCAACCTAGTTCTGTGACTGAAATTAAGACTTTTGTGGGGCTTGCCAGCTACTATCATCGATTTCTGAAGAACTTTGCTTCCATTACCACACATCTGACAAGGTTGACAAAAAAAGAGGTACCTTTTGAATGGACTGAAAAATGTGAGGAGAGCTTTCAAAGGCTCAAGACTCTCTTGACCATAACACCTATTCTTGCACTACTGGTGGAAGGTAAGAATTTCATTATTTATTGTGATGCTTCACATTCAGGTTTGGGTGTTGTGTTGATACAAGATAATAATGTCATAGCTTATGCATCGTGACATTTGAAGGTACATGAGAGGAACTACCCGCCGCATGATTTGGAGTTGGCAGCGGTAGTATTTGCCCTTAAGATCTGGCGGCATTATCTTTATGGTGTCAAGTGTGAGGTATTTACTGACCACCGTAGCCTACATCATGTATTTACTCAAAAAGATCTAAATCTGAGACAACGAAGGTGGATGGAGTTACTCAAGAATTATGATGTAACCATCCAGTATCATCCGGGAAAGGCTAACGTGGTGGTAGAAGCATTAAGCCAGAAGGCGGTGAGTATGGGTAGTTTAGCTTGCTTGGGTGTATCCAAGCGACCTTTGGGTAAGGAAATTTGAACCTTGGAGTCTAAGTTCATGCAGTTGGGCATCTCAGAAAGAGGTGGGGTGTTAGATAACATTGAGTTTAGGGCCACATTCATTATGGAGATCAAGGCCAAACAATTTGAGGATGAGAATTTGAATGAGCTTAGAAAGAAGACATTGTATGGTAAGGCGCAAGATATGGTTCTTGATGCGGAGGTTGTGCTCAGTTTTAAAGGAAGAATTTGTGTTCCTCGAGTGGACGACTTGATTCAAAATTTGTTGACAGAATCCCATGGTTCGCGGTATTCCATTCATCCGGGTGTAACCAAGATGTACCGAGATTTGAAGTGACTTTATTGGTGGCATGGCATGAAGAAAGACATAGATGAGTTTGTGGCTAAGTGCCAAAACTGCCAGCAAGTAAAATATGAGCACCAAAGGCCTGCAGGTTTGCTTCAGCGAATGCCTATTCTGGAATGGAAGTGGGAAATAATAGCTATGGATTTCGTGGTTGGTCTCCCCAAGACTTTGGGGAACTTTGATTCTATTTGAGTAGTGGTTGACAGGTTGACTAAGTCAGTGCATTTCATTCCAGTCAGAGTAGACTATAATGCGCAGCAATTGGCTAAGGTGTATGTGAAAGAGATAGTAAGGCTGCACGGAGTGCCCCTTTCTATCATTTCGGATCATGGTACGCAGTTAACATCCAAGTTTTGGGGAAAATTGCATGATGAGTTGGGTACTCAACTCATCTTTAGCACAACCTTTCATCCGCAAACGGACGGAAAGTCAGAGAGGACTATTTAAGTGTTAGATGACATGTTGACGGCATGTGTGATTGACTTTTGAGTACATTGGGATAAGTTCCTACCTTGGTGTGAGTTCTCCTATAATAACAGTTACCACTCCAGCATTGATATGACATCATTTGAGGTACTTTATGGGAGAGGATGTAGATCACCCATAGGATGGTTTGAGGCTGGAGATGTGAAACCTTTGGGGCTTGACTTGGTGAAGGATGCTCAGGATAAGGTAAGAAGCATCCAAACTAAACTTCTAGCAGCCTAAAGTCGACAGAAAAATATGCATACCATAAGGTAAGAGACATGGCATTTCAGACTAGGGAGAAAGTTCTTCTTAAAGTGTCACCCATGAAGGGGGTGATGAGATTCAGTAAGAAGGGCAAGCTTAGTCCTCAGTATATTGGACCCTTTGAAGTTCTTGACTGTGTAGGGCCAGTAGCTTATAGATTGGCTTTACCTCCAAACTTATCTGGAGTTCATCTAGTATTTCATGTGTCCATGTTGAAGAAGTATCATGGGGACGAGAATTACATCATAAAATGAGACTCAGTGTTGTTAGATAAAAACCTTCACTATGAGGAGGAACCGGTGGCAATTCTTGATCGCGACATCCGGAAGCTGAGGACCAAGGAGATAAAGTCTGTGAAAGTTCAGTGGAAACATCGTCCGGTTGAGGAAGCTACTTGGGAAACCGAGAAGGACATACGAGACAAGTATCCCAGTTGTTCAACGATTCAGGTACTACTTTACCCTTACTTTAGCCAAGTCTTTCCTAGTTGATCACTCGGGGACGAGTGATGGGTAAATTGGTATCTATTGTAACGACTTGATTCCGTCGTTAGGGAAAAGCCAATGGGGAGAGATTTGGGCCAAAAAAACTTTTGGGTAGTAACTTGGAAATTCCTAGCCTAGTCCAGAATTGGACGAAATCGGAGTCAAGGGAAATATGTTAATGAATGAGAGATCTAATTATGATTTTGATCACATGAGTAGATAGCTAAGACGTTAAGGAACCCGTACGACTTTACGGAATTGAATTCGGGCGAGTAAAACTCCCAAAACTGATCTTAGCGTGAACGGGTAGTCTTTGAACGTCAAGGGTAGAAGGTGTGTTGTGTAGTATTTTGGTTAAGGCTGCTTAGAAACTCAATAATTAGGAATAAAATTTTTTTAAAAGAAGATTTAATGTATTTGAATCTCACTATACAAAAAAATCATAAATATTTATATTTTTCCTCACTCACACCCATCAAGAAGATTAATTTTGTTCCCACTTATCCTCCAGCGTTACTTGAACCTTCAATCTACCTATAAATATTTATATTAAAAGACTTGGAATCATGATATTTAATTGTATATAATATATAGTTTTTAAGTTATAATAAATAAAAGGTTTCACTTTTTTAAATTTTAGTTTAGATTGTTCAAGTGAGTGAGCAAGTTATGTTTAGTTTCTCCCCCTCCCTATATATATTAGTTTTTTTCCTATTAATGACAGTATTATATACTTTTAAAATTATTTTTATTTGTCTATTAATTTTTTTTTGAATGAATTAATCCTTAAAAAGATAAATTATAGTGTGCATCTAAAAAAGTTAACAGAGTGAATTTTGGAAAAAATACATGATTTTTTAGTTATAAGATAAAAGTGTCAAATAACTAATCTATGTCATTTGTTATGAGCTCAATCATGCCATTGCTGATATCACAAACACTTATTCATATTTCATGTCAATGTCATTACTTTTTAAGGATCAGATTTAGTGATTTTACAAAATCATTTTTTCCACATGGCCTCTCATTTGAGGTCCACATCAACAAAATAAAATGACAAAATTTAATTAAAATTTGATCTATCCTAATCAGGTTCAAACTCGATTGATCGACAAGCAGTGACGTAGTTAGAGTTTCTATGAAGGGGGTTCAAAGTATAAAAAAGTAAATACGTGAAAATTATACCATGAAAAATGGAGCGAGACGGAGAATGAAAAAAAATAACTTTCACCCACTAAATTTAAGATGCTTTGTTATGTTGTGTTTAACATTCCTTTAAACCTTTTTAAAATTTCTTGTATTATTTTTCTTTTGTTTTATAGTGTTCTACTTATTTTAAACAATTTTTAAAATTTTAAATTAGTGTTCATTCAATCATATGTTACTTTGAAAATAGTCAAGATTCTTTAAAAAGGTATAATGATTGAGTTAATAAGATATAATGCATATTCAGAAGATAAATAAATATCATCGTCAATTTTTTAATTTATGTAATTCAATTTACTATTTTAGTAATTTGTAAAAAAGACAAATGGTGAATAAATCAAATAAGTTTAGTTTAATTTTCATCTCTCTATAATAGAATTGTCAAAAATAGGAAAGAAATACTATGAGATTAAAAAAAGAAAATTCATTAAATAGATATTGTTAAAAGGATATTTACGACTTTTAAATTTCTTCATTCGATTAAATTTAATTTATCTTATTTTATATAAATATTTTTTCTATAGCAATTTCAAGTTTAATAACAATTCATCATTTTTTTAAAAAAAATAATCTTGCAGTCAATATATAAAAAAGAGCATTACATAGAAACAAAATGGGCAATACAGATAAGAAGAATAAAAAACAAAAAAAAAAAATCCTAATAAATGAAAGATAAATTGAGAAAGAGAAATAACATAGAAAAGAAATTATTATTTTTTAGAAAAAACAAGAATAGAACTTCACATTAATCCCAAAAGCAATAAGGTTTTTCACTGGATTGAATATCTGAGCCCAAAAGCTGAGCACATCTCAGTCTTCGGCCCTTTACTATGAGATGGAAAAAAAGAGGGACAAATAATGTGTTGCATGGGTTTGAACTCAGGAAGCTTCGCCAAACTCTGAACCCATTTAACTATTTAGGCCTCATTTGTTTTTATTAAGATTAAAACGTTTGATTCTGAATGCACGTCTCATTGATTAAGATGTTGTCTCTAGATCTGAATACTGAATGATTAAGACTGTTTATTTTTTAGTATCTGAATGTATATAATTCATCATTATATAAGCATAATAAATATATAATTCAAATAATATTGCTATGTGAATTTAAACGTTTTGTGCCTTTTAAGAATATACACTAAAAATAAGTAGTATGTAAGAATAAAAAGGGCAATCCCAAATTAATAATATTTTTGTGCATGTGTGTAAATATTTAAGGCCTCTTGCTATAATTTGGTGTTAGACTACTATTATTTTTGAGGCGCTCTTGACACAAATTCAAGACATTTTCTTTTAGAAAAAAGAAGAAAAACATAATACACAAGTTTTTCTAGAGCAAGCAAGTCGGCAAATTCTTGTCTACCTTAAGAATAAGCTTGAGCTAATATAAGTGTCGAGTTATTGATGAGTCTAATCTAGAAAAAAAAGAATGTCAATAAACATAGGGCAAGAGTGGAAAAAAGAAAAGTAGGGTATGTTTCTCTAAAATACTAACACATTGATTTAAATATTATTAATTTGGTTTATCCTTTTGTTTATTCATTGCATAGTTTAGTGATATGTATATGAGGATATTAATTTAGTTAAGGTGTGTCTCTGAAATTTCGGTCATAGTCTAGGGGGTACTAATTGTGCCTTATCCATTTTTTAAGATTTTCATTTGTATATGAATATGCAATAAATTTTGTAGGATTGTAATTCAAAAGAGAGGACACAAAAAGAGGATGGTTCAAGCGAGTTCAGAAAAAGAAACTGAAAGTAAAAGAAATTGTATCTAACAACATCGAATCAAAAATATCGGAAGAAGATGATGAATTTGAGTCATGGATCAAGATGATAGTGAAACATTGAGGTATTTTGTACAAAAAAATTTAAAATATTTTTTGTGATTTTTATTTCTATCAATACAATCCACTTTATGTTGTATATGATTCTCTGACTTTAGTGTATCAATGTTTATTGCAGTTTTTATACTTTTTAGACCATATTTGTATCTTTTCAACAATTATATACAATTAATTATTTTGCATTAGTTATTATTAGGAAGTATACGTTCCATCCCTATTGTTTGTATAATTTCAGCATTATTGAGGTATTCATATAATTAATTTTGTATATTTTTTGTGATTTGTATTTTTATCAATACATTGCACATTATGTTGTATATGATTCTATGGATTTAATGTATCAATGTTTATTGCATCTTTCTAACTTTTTTAGACCTTATTTCAATATTTTCAACAATTATATACAATTATTTTTTTATTTTTGTATATTATCAACAAGTATACTGTAACAACCCGTTAGGCTGTTTTGAGCACTAGGACTATTTTGACTCTTTTCGTAAAATTTTAGATGAAAATTTTGAACTATTCGGTAACTATGATTATTTAGTTAACGGATTTATAAAAAAATTTAATATAGCTGATAGTTAATGGGCCAAATCTATTTAAATATTTTTTACCACTTAGCCAATATAATTAAATTAAGTTAATAGAACTTGTCACTTTTAACACCTAATTATTTTATTTAGAAAAAAAAAATCAAAAAAAGAAGAAGAAGAAGAAAACAACTTAGGACACGACTTAGTTGCGACATAGCCACGAAGAGCGACAACCTTCAAAGTAAGCAAATTTCAGTTTGATTTTTAGTTGTGTGCCTATATATGTCACGACCCGAGCCTACACCCTGGACGTGACCGACACTTTTGATTGCTGGTCCCCAAGCGAACCCTCATCATGGCTGGCTACAAGCGAAAGACTATATCAATCATACATAAGCTTAAAACTGAATTAAATTGATTGAACTCGAGAACCATTGCTGGTCCCCAAGCCTATATATGTCACGACTCGAGCCTACACCCTGGACGTGGCCGGCACTCGAGAACCATTGCTGGTCCCCAAGCGAACCCTCATCCTGGATGGCTACAAACGGAAGACTAACTCAAGCATACATAAGCTTAGAACTGAATTAAATTCATTGAGCTCCAATAGTGAACTTTAAGAAAGTCTGAACAATACTCAAAATAAAGTAAATACATAAAATTCTTCAACTCTGTCTATCTATGAAGCCTATATTATTACAAAAATATATCGGGACAAGACCCACGACATCTCAAAACTACTAACTGTAAGGTAAAGGTAAAGTCCTCCGGAATATAAGAAGGCTCACCAAAGCTGACTGGAATATCACATGACCTCAACGTAAGGCCGGTTGATGATCCTGAATACATGTATCTGCATCATGAAATGATGCAGGCCAAATGGCTCAGTACATGGAATGTATGAGCATATAAGGGGAATTCTAAAGCATAAACATAAGCTTGAACTTGATAAAAAGGAAACATACTTACCTCTTTTCAACTCACTCAACTAAACTCAACTCAAGAATAAGATACTCAACTCAAAGATTAGATACTCAACTCAAAGATACTCAACTCAACTCAAAAGTACTCAACTCATCAACTCAAGATACTCAAGGATAAAGCAACAATAAAAGATGCAATATATGGAAAACTTTTAAAACAGTAGATAATAACTCAATTGTATTAAAGAGTACAATAATAACTCAATTTGTATATAAAAATACAATATAACTCTGTGGGAAATTCTCTAACCGACAACCATTACTATGAGCTATGTGATGATACAATGTCTAGCCCACGCTGCCAGAACTGTCCTATACTTTGTCGGGGTATAGAACCTATTACTAAGTGGATCCCCTTGTCTATGCTAAAAAGCATTAAGGAATCATCTATAAAGTATGACCCTTTCTTCTACCCACGTTGGATACATGGTTTATGGGGGCTGTGAGTTGTATGAACTCTCCCCCATATCGGTGCTCAATACTACTCCCAAAATATACTAGATCATATGTTTAAAAACATAACTCTTTCTGTGTTTTGAGATTATTACTCAAAAAACTTTCTCTTAAAAGAGATGGTACTCAAACTGCTCAAAACTCTTTTGGAAATCTCAGTTTCCTCTCATCTTAAATGTAAAAACATTTACTATTGGGAATACTTAGTTCCATATATCATTTTAAAGAAAATGAACTCAGCTCTACTCTTCCTCAACTCAGTGCTCAAGTCTTTAAAACAAGTTTTAAAACAATTTGTAAAAAGACTTCTTAAAATATGGTTCATGCCGAATTATGGACGTGAACGACTCAATTCAAGGTTTTCAATAA
>JAJONR010031779.1:0-26767 GCA_029582245.1 Solanum etuberosum
CATGGAATGACGTGCACCCCCAATTAATCAGTATAATGCTCCAAGCTCGAACCAATTCCAATCCAAAGTCACCTAGTGAAGCAGCCTCGAAAGTTGCAATAGGGCCGCAAAAAGAGAGAGAGTGAATAGAACGTCACCAATCCCATGTCAATGCCTAAACTAAGGTTCATTTTACAAGACATAAGTCTGCTACATCGGGCTACAAGGAGTTAAGTTGTTTGAATCGATGTCGGAGATGAAACAAAGCCTAAAGGCTATAATATCACAAGTCTATGGCAATCACTAGTCTAAACCTAGAATAGGCCAATCATGCCCAAATATAAGAAACAACACACAAATCAAACCATAAGATAAGGATGATACATAACCCCAACTAGCATGCTTCTAAATCCTGAAATTGTTGAATCAAGCCTAAAACATAGTTTCTAAGAAAAGTAGTATGAACAACTAGGTACCCGCCCCCAATTCACTCAAATCAACATGAGGTTGCACATTCAAGCTCAATCTTAAGGAAGTAAAAGTCATAGCCTACCTTTAGGCTGACCGCACACGCTCCAAATCATGTCTTTAGAGCTTTTCCTTTTCGAATGGCCTCAAAATGTTTCCACGCTATCAAAAATGGGATAACAACATTAATATAGTTTTTTAGACACCAAAAACACATAAAATAGATACGCATCAATTTTGAGTCAAAATAGGAATCATGGGACCCGCGCTAGAAATCCAAAAAATGACTATGTCAAAGGGTCCAATTAAGTATCTCAAACTTGTGTTCCAAAATGGAATACAATTCGGGGATCTAAGCAATGGAATTCAACACATGCAAACATTTTCACCATTAAAGAGCAAAAACAAGATATGGCAGCCAGTAAATCATGATTTTTACCTCAAACAAACAGTCACCAACATTTCTCGATCACTTATATATATAGTACCAGGCTCCCTGAACACAACCAACTTTGCATCACCCAATTCAGAGTTATACCAGGGAGAAATTGCATGAACAAGTTGAGGAATAAAGTTGATCACATATCAGTCATTAAAAGACTAGACGAGGGCCACTTAAGTAGCCACAAACGTCACTAAAGTGATAGATCAACAAAAGCTAGACCTCGATTTTGTGAGCCCCTTGTTGCTAAAGTGAATCTTGCTTAAGCGACACCATGTTTGCGAAAGCGACGTGGCCCGGGTTGGCCAAGCTCGCTAAAGAGAGCCTATGGTCGCTAAAGTGAGGGCCACTTAAGTGACTACCGCGTGGCTAGTCCAGCTCTCTAAAGCGAGCCCTTGGCCGCTAAAGCAAAGGTCATTTAAGCGAACCCAGGTTCACAAAGGCGAGGGACACCAGCATCAGGCACCAGTTGAAATTAGCTAAGTCCCTCGAGTTGTGCTCAGGGGCTCAGGATTGGTTCGGAACCCCGTGCATAGAAACACGATATGCAATCCAATAAAATTCAATATTTTTGACTCAACGGAGTAGTCAAAACTTCTATTGAGGTCGTCTCGACAAAAAATGGGTCCCACACCCAAACTCTATTTTAAGGCAAAATCCACAAGTGGGCTCAAAATAATCCCGGAAGCCTTGAGATCCACATGAAGGGTTATTCTAGACCAAAGTTGACATTCTGGAGCTAACCACGGTGATGAAATTTTCATTCGGGAATGTTTACCAAAAATTTGATCAAAGTCAAACTTAGGCCAAAGCTTAAGAGTAAAAATGCCTAATTGCACAAACTCACACTGAAAGCCTCGAGATCCATGCCGATCATGACTCTAGCCTAAAATGACCCTTAAGGAGCTGATGAAACTATCAAAATTAGATTTTAAGTTCATTTTCCTAAACTTTTGATCGAAATCAATTGTTCAAAGTTTACGATAGTAGAGATAATGGGGGTGTCATCGGTGGAAAGGGTGAAATTGGCCGCTTATCAACTTAAGAGTATTGCTCAAGTTTAGGTCAAACAATGAAAGGAACATAGGGATATTGATGTGGGTCCTCTTGATTGGGAGAAATTCAAAGGGGTTTTTCTTGATCATTTCTTTCCTCTTAAGATGAGAGAAGCGAAGGTGCTTAAGTTCATAATCCTTCATCTAGGAAATATGAGTGTGAAAGAGTATGCTTTCAAGTTTACTCAATTGTATAAATATGCTCCGACTATGATTGCCAACTCTAAGGCAAGGATGAGTAAGTATGTTTCGGGTGTGTCCAAAATGTTGGTTAAGGAGATTCGTACCGCCGGGTTGATCAAAGAGATGGATATCTCTCGTTTGATGATACATGTCAAACAAATTTAAGATGAAAAGAAAAAGGAGAAGTTTAGGGAGTCAAAGAGGGAAAGGACCAGTGATGGTGACTTTTCTCATTCTAGGTCTGGTGGACATGGTCGTTCTTAATTACAGCAAAAGTTCACTGGTTAAGGTTCTTCGAATGTTCTGGCTCTAAAGTTCAACAACGATAGGGTGTCTTACCCTAAGCCTCTAGGAGGTAGTGGAAACAGACTTCTTTTCCCGCTTGCCAAAAGTGTGGCAAGAATCACTTGGGAAAATGTTGGGCCGGTAAGGATAATTGCTTTGGTTATGGAAAGAGTGGTCATAAAGTGAAGGATTGTCCATTGCAAGATAGTAAGGGTAAGGATGGTAGGAAAGATTATAATAGTGGCTTTGGTTTGGGTGCTCCTCATCATAACAGATTATATGCTCTTCAGACTCAACAGGATCACGAGGGTTCTTTGGATGTCTTGACCGATATATTGGAAGTCTTCCATTTTTATATGAATGTTTTGCTTTCTCCGAGGGGTAATTGTCATTTGTAACTCCTTATGTATCCATGACATTTGATATTGGTCTTGAAATACTTTCTAATACCTTTTATTTCTCTACACCTGTTGGTGATCCTATTGTTGCTAAACGAGTCTATAGAAATTTTCATGTTTCTATTTCTCATAGAGTTACTAATGTTAATCTTGTAGAGGTTGATATGTTAGATTTTGATGTTATTCTTGGGGTGTATTGGCTTCATTCCTTTTATGTTTCCATATATTGTAGGACCCAATTGGTCACATTTCAAGTTCCAAACGAACCTATCTTAGAATGAAAAGGGAGAAATTATGCTCTTAAGGGACAGTAAGGTTAGGAAAATCATTTCTAAAGGTTGCATTTGTCATCTTGTTAGGGTTAAGGATATGGATTCTGAAACCCCTACTATTGAGTCATTTCTAATTATAAATGAATATCCAAAAGTGTTTCCTGGTAATGCTCAAATTTCCTCCTTAAGACCAATTAAAAGGGACAACGGTCGTAGTCAATAAAAAATCCAACGAAAAGTCAGGGTCGAATCCCACAGACAATGGTATATCGTGGAGAATTCCTACCAAGAGATTTGGATTTTAAGATCGTTCATTTGCAATAGTAAGAACAAGTGGTGGGATACTTGCACCAAGTTTATATAAAGCTTTGGTTATCAATTATCACATTAAACTAAAATGTCGAAGATTTCAAAAGTTAATAAGCAATCTAAGGGTGCGGGGATTTGAAATTGATGTCACATAGGAGTAATTGTGCTACTCTATAGTGATGAACATTCAAAAATAGGCTAAGTCATCTTCATTGATGCTAATCATCATTCTATCTCAAAGCATCTATGCATAGAATCTCCATTCGGTCTCACATAAATGCCAATTTAAACAACCAGAAACCTTACTCTATTCTCTCTTACAAGAACAAGGAAAATATATCTGACCCATAACCTTCATTTTCAAGCAAGTTACAGACATCAAACCTAAATTTCTAGTATCAAACTAATTACCCACTCCAATAAATCTCTTTCGAGCATCAACCGGAGATCGAAAGTAGGAATTAAGTTTGCAACCGTAACCCAAAAATTAACCCCATGATAATTAGGCCAAATTCATATATGAACAGCAGCAAAACAGAGCATGGCACAATACCCACTATATTAAATCAACACTCAGCCCCATAATTTCACCCCTAGATCTTGGGTTTTAGTCACGCATCATAAAAAGTAAGGAGATTATACCTTCCTTGAAAGTAGCCATGGGTAACATGAAATTAAGTAATTACAAGTAAACCCATTTTGGATTTAACTTCAATTTGTCAATTTCAAGCACAAAGTTGCAAAACCCCAAAAGCTAGAAAAGTGTTCTTAAAAGGTAAAGTTATTTCTCTCTAAACTCTTCACACACTATGATATTTTCTATTCTATGTCATCTGATATCTAATCTCTCTCTCTTTTGGGCTATTTATAATTTCCCAAATTAGGCCCAAAATTCCACTATGTGGCACAATCGGCGATATTAGTCAGGATTACCGAACTCGTTCGGCACATCGCCTCTTGCTCTTTAGCTCATCTTTTGATGCTCAAGGATTCAGGTGTTTTGAAAATCAATTGGTGAACTCAATTGAGTTAGCCTTTCACGTTCGGTGAATCGTTGAATAGCACATTGGTTCTCCTTACAAGCATTCAATCTTTTCTTTCCACACTATTATTTTGGGCGATGATCCTCAAGGTTGCCTTTCTCATTCGGTGCATCGTCTTTTCCACTGAATTCCACCAACCTGATTTGGAAGACACAAGTTCTATGCACTATCATTTTGGGTGAGGTTGTGCTCAATTGGTGATCCGCCCTTCTTGTTAGAAGATCCACAATGTATGGTTTGCACTTTTTTGCATTTTTGGCCATTATTTCAAACATCAATCCTTCCCTTGTACAATTTCCTTCATTGTTGCAGATCATCAACATTTAATCAGAATAGGATAATATTAGGCATTGAGGACACTAATTATTGAGCTAAATAGACCTTAAATGAGTGCAAATCTACCACTTATCAATATCCCAACTTAAACTTTTGTTTGTCCTCAAGTAACTCAGAACACAAAATGCTCAATAAGGGTGTCTACAACAGTACTCAATGAGAGTTAACATGCAAGTGTCATATCAAGACTACTCTCAATAACATGTTACCCTAAATCGTGATCAAAATGCTTCAAATGATGACTAGCCGGTCTCAACACAAGCTCAAGCTCACTTTAGCTTCTTGCCTAATGCAAGAACATGTTTCAACAAAATACATTCAAGTGCCCTCACATCAAGAACGATTCCAGGCTCTCACAAAGAAAATTCAACAAAGTTGTAAGGAATCAATGCTACTCTCTCTCTCTCAAAAGAGAAATACATGCAAGTTTTTTCCCATAGGTTTGCCCATGTTTTCCAATCATCGCATATCCTAGTTTATGTAAGATCTCAAGGGTCTTTTAGGATTGTAAGTGAGCTGAGGGTTAAGGTTGGTCAATTTGGATTGGTAAATTTACCTTTCCAAATCCTTTTTGCAATAATCATCACCTCTTCTCAAGTTCTTTTCGTTCTTTTTCATTTGAGAACTCAATCTTTGACTTGTCACTCACTTTATTTGGAATCCCCTTTATTCAATTCTCCTTTTCATTTTCAGTTTTCAAAAACATCTTCATCACAATGACTCTCTTTTTTTATGAGGAGTGATTCCTTCTTTTTGTAACAACTTTCAACGTTGAGTCTCATTTCATATTTCTTTGACTTTCACTTGGCTTTCATTATTCCTTCCTTTCCATACCCCCAACTTAGGATTTTGGCCTAAGTTAGCTATCCAAACATAACTATGCTTCAAAAAGGAATTTTGGTGAGAAGGTAGGGACACTTTGGTTCAAGAGGCTTTCTTTTGGTTTTTGCCAACAAATAGTTTAGGCTCAATTGGTGCGAAAATGGATGCACACCCTCCCAAGGTAGTCATAGAGGATTATGCTCATCATGAGTACTATTCAAGACATCGATATTGAACTCGGTCCTCAAATTGTTATCAATGAAAAGTTCAAGCATTTCACGATATAAAAATCATGGGGGTTGCAAAATCAAGAGAGAACACAATATAAACAAGAGATACACTTTGGCCAAAAGAGCACTATAATAAAAACAAAAGTAAAGTACTAAAATCATTCAAAACTCAAAATAACAAAATACAATCAAAAGGGGACTATTAACTCAAAGGCTCTCACCGCACAAAAAATATATATCAGTTTCCTCAATGCAATATAAAAAAAAGTACGGGGAGGCTGAGATAAAAGGATCCCCTGACAGGCTAATCCAGTGGAGCACTCTTGTCTGGAGTCTCATGCTGCAGGGATGGCTCAACTAGGGCATCAATGCGCGTCTGAGAAATCGGAGAGATGGGGGAGTCTGAAGTGACTCCACTAGGACCAACCTCTTAAGTCTCCTGAAGGGATTACTCTAGGGCTGCCTGAAGAATGACCTTTTTGGTCTCCTGCAGCTCAGTTAACATCTCTGCAATCTCATGCTCCTCGTCCCGTAACTCCTCCTCGTTTGTCTTCTCGGCTAACTCATCCTCGGCCCTCTCACTCACAGCAATCTCAGGTTGCTCACTAGGGATAGGCACAGTGCTCGACATCTCAGGCATGGAGGCAGGTGCATCCAGTACATGAACCTCACCCCAAAGCATGGATATATCTGTAGAGTGCAGCGGACCACCTCCGCTCGCAGGGTAGCAAGCTCATCCCTCATGGTATCTAGTGCACCTGAGCTACTCTTGCATTTCCCGAGCTTCTAATCTCGCTGTGAGGTCATTCAGCCTCATACTATGACTCTCAACCGTCCCTTCACACTTGACCACTCTCTCGATCAACGGACCTAAGGCCTTTTTAATGGCCTGATCAATCATCTTGGGCATGTCCATCTCAACCCGAGTGGCTCTAACATCTTCCGACCGGGCAAGGCTTCCCATTTGGTAAATCAATGCCTACGTGAAGGGGGACGGGCAATAATAGAAGAGGGATGTCTCGTTGAAGCAGTAGTAGAAGATACAGATACAGAGGCAATAGGGCTAGCAGTATATGAAGGTGTAGAAATACATGTCTGCACCATAGAAGGAGTAGGTGTGCTAGCCTCAGCTAATAGTGTAGTGGAATCAACCACATGCGTTGAGTCAGGTGGTGGCAGCTTCCTCCGAGCCGTATCATATCTCAATTACTCAACATCAATTCTCTGAATGTCACTGGAGAAAGTCGGTGTGATCCTCACATCTATTTTTTAGAAAGGGAACTCCCACTCTCTCACATAATTGCGTAATAAGCACTAGGAAAGGGAGAGATGTATGCTCTTGTCTGGCCGGTAGCAACATTTCTTCCTCAATTATGGCACCTACATTGATCTTTTCCTTCTCAATGATTGTGCCCACTAGTAGTTCTTTTGGGTGCCAGATATTGACTCGTTCTAGGACAGAATAATGTCGCTGCTAATGAACCCAAACCAGTATCGTGACACAATGTTCATGTCCTTCTTCTCTATCTTTACCCCTTCATCCATCCAAGAGGGAGAAGTCTCATGGGATATCAGAGGGGCCAACAAACCCTTTAATGCATCAAGATTTTTATGCATCTAGGTCGTGTATTCATCAGTATGGTTGGATGGGGTACATAGCACTATGTTAATTTCATTTACATGACAATTCACAATCTTGCCCCTCACTTCCACTTCATTTATAGTCTTCCAAACAGTACCCTTTCTCTTCTTTGGCAACACCTTAGCATAGGCGTCATAGAATTCTCGCACCCACTTTGGCCCATAAGGTCTTATTACTCTAGTGAATTGCTCCAACTTGTGAAATTTTATCGTTGCCCATATGTCTGGGTAGTCACTCGCGACTCCATCAGTTGAGAGTCGTCTCTCCTCCAAAAGAGTGTGTTCCCATTCCACTTGAGCCTATTCAAATCCCTTGGAGCTATTATCGGGAGAACACAGGGAGATGGGTGAGGATCTTGTGGAGGTGATGCTAACTTGGAGCGAATATTCACCTGCTTTGTCGCAGTATGCTTCCTCACTTTCTTAACCCCGCTGGTAGGGGTTTGAGGATTTTTTTTGGGTGACACAAGGGGCCTCCAAAGGCTCATTAATAGATATTCCCTTCTGTTTCCTTAGAGGAGGAAGAGGAGAAGATGCTCTGTCCCATTCAGTGTCAGATAAAACCACTTGCTTGCCCTTGGTTCGTGACATTGCCTGCAAAAGAAAACATTCAAACATAGGATTCGTGAAGGTTAGTTGAAATCAAACACATATTGAATCAAATTTCAAAAACATTCTTGAGGCTCGCCTAATGGGAAGGAAGATCGCCAAACAGGATCAGCGAGCTCTGGTGACCTCGCCTAATTGGACAGTAGCAATTATCTCAGGATTCATGCATAAAAGTGGAGTCAATGCAACTTAGTGATTCACCAAGTAGATTTCGGCGGGCTAATACAAATCTGCCAAAAATTACAATGCAAAATGGAAAGACACAGGCATCAAAGGGGATATCCTCTCCCACTCGGCGATTCGTCAAATGGGTTCGGTGGACTAAGAAAATCCCACCGAATGGGTAGTACCCAAGGTCATATATATGCTAAAGAAGGTGAACTAGGGCTTATTCGGTGATTCGCCTAATCTCTTTGGCAAGCTAAGACAAGCCCACCGAATAGTAAGTGTTTAGCCCAGTACCTATTTACAGCTCATCCAACATACACAACAAATACGAGTCCCCCCCCCCCCTCCCCATCATTCCAATCCACCTATATGCTTATAACCCATGGGTACTCAGATTTCCCCCATATATTTCTAAGTATTGCACTAATTGACGATTTGCCCTTAAGAAAGTAGGCTCCCTATCTATCATTGGGAAAAATCATACAATTGGGTCAACACTAGGCTAATCAGACTTCACCCACATTAAATTGGACTAAGACCCAGCACATTTATCAACTCAATTTCAAATTTCAATGAACACCAAAAAGATTCACATTTGACAGGCATACACAATCACATATCTCATGGGCACAGTTCAAATCATACACTACGATACTACCCACTGAAATCTAGCACATACTAACAGTTAAAGGGCACAAGTCCACACCCCACATGCAACTCAAGGCTCAAAAATCTCAACAAAGATTCAAAAACCAACCTCAATAGTGGCAAAAGTCGAGAAAATGAGATATTGGGGTTGGGTTGATAAGAAATCCAAACAAATGCATTCCTCAAACTTTGAAAACACACAACAAGGACTCACAATCACTCAAACGGGGCAAAGTAACAGAAAGGAGCGAAAAAGACTTCAAGATCTCAAAGGGTTTTATTTTTGAATTTGAAAAGACCCTTGGCCTTTTTATACCAGGCCCGTTCAGCGAATCGCCATTTGGAGCTTAAGCTCACCAAACATGCCTAAACAAACACCAAACTTGAAGGCTGATTCGGCGGACTCGATGGAGTCTGCATAGTGCACTTCGGTGGATCACCCTTTGGAGTTCTGATCACTGATTTTCATAGTACACTTTTTCACATGTTCAAGCTCAAAAGGCGGATAAAAATGAGTCTGCACAATTCCTTCAGCGGATAGCGTTTGTTTTTTAACATTGTCTCTGCTTCCCTTTTTAACCTTTCAACTTCTTCTCAACCTTCACTCACAACGCACGTTATTCGAAAGCAATAAATAAAGAAACAAAAGTAAAGACTTGGGTTACTTTCCAAGAAGCACGATATTTAACGTTGTGGCATGACATAGTTCTCATTCTCAACAATCATTCTTGGGGTTCGGGATGGTATCACTAGGCAATATTCCATTTTTCCTTGGATTTAGATGAGTGGCAATTTGGCCCAATCGGGTGTCCATCTGCTTGATAGAAACTGAGAGAGAAGTCACCATATGAGATAAAGTGGAGAAGTCACTATTCAAATCCTTCAATACTTTATCGGACCCTTCAACCTTATTGTAGATCCTTGCTAGCATGTCTTTAGTCCAGCTTCCTTTAGGGCCAGACGTTTCTTTAGGGCATGGAAGATCATATGGAGGCACGTACCTAACTTTTTCCATCTCCCTATCTCTCTAATTTCAACCCCTCTAGTCTTTCCAACCACCATCTATATCCTTGTTCCAACCTTGGTTGCCACGTTATCATTGATAATTGGTGTGAGAACCCCCCCCCTCCCACCCCACTTGATTTCCTAAGTATTGAACATCCTCATTATATAATGCCTCAAATTTGGCATCATCCGGGCAATACCCACTGTTGGTTCAAACCGCATTTACTCACTTGGTTAAACCTCCCATGACATGTTGAGACAACACATCGAGTTGGGTCATCATTTTGGACATGTTTTCATCTCTTTCATGGCCTTTCGGGACTTTTTCTTTCCTTAAACTCACTTGTAGTGTAGGCACTTGGTCCTCTCTAGTGTTCTATGCTCGATTTACCTTAGTCATATCATCAAGCAACAATGCAGCCACATCATACGGTTGTCTCATTAGTCTAATTGTGACTAACTTATCACCAGCACCTTTATTAATTGAATCAAGGCTGCAATACAAGTATTGCAGCAGCAAATTATCTGGAACGCCATGCGTTGGACATTGCAAAAGAAACTTCTTGAACCTCAACCACGTCTCATGTAGAGGCTCGCCTCCAATGCATTTGAAATTTTTGATCTGGGTTCGAAGTTTAACCATCTTCGAGGGTGGAAAGAATATCTCCAAGAAGGCATCATTTAGCTTTTCCCACAAGGTGATAAAATCATTTGGCAACTTTGTCAGCCATCTTGTAGCCTCTCCCATTAAAGAGAACGGGAATAACCTCAACCTTACAGACTCTTGAGAGATATTCTTGAAAACTAAGGGTCCACATACCTCCATGAAATTCCTAAGGTGTTCATGGGGATCCGCATGAGCTAGGCCCCCAAAAATTCCTTTTATCTTGAGTAATTGTATCATAGTTCTGGTGATGTGAAACACAGCTCTCCTGGTTGTGAGAGGTATCCGGATTGCTCACGTGGTTTGAATGACATTCATGTGCATATCATTCAAATCACCCAAGTTGTCGTTTTGACCATAGTGACTATCGTTGTCACTTCCATGGTCACTCATTGCTCAAACCTACAAATCAGACAACAAAATCACCAAACAACAATATACTACAATTAAACAAAATTAAAATCTAATATCTCAATTAGAATTCTCAACCACCATTCACTGGAAGCGGCGCCATTTTTTATAACGCTCAAATGTCCTCCTTAAAACCAATTAAAGGGACATCGGTCATAGTCAATAAAAAACCCAACAAAGAGTCGGGGTCGAATCCCACAGAGAATGGTATATCATGGAGAATTTCTATCAAGAGATTTGGATTTTAAGATCGTTCATTTGCAATAGTAAGAACAAGTGGGTGGATACTTCAACCAAATCTCTATAAAGCTTTGGTTATCAATTATTGCAATTAAACTAAAATGTCAAAGATTTCAAGAGTTAACAACCAATCTAGGGGTGTGGGGATTGGAAATCGACGTCACATAGGGGTAATTGTCCTACTAGTGATGAATATTCATGAATAGGCTAAGTCATCTTCATTGACACTTATCATTGTTCGATCTCAAAGCATATGTGCATAGAATCTCCTTTCAGTCTCATTTAAATGTCAATCAGAACAACCCAAAACCTTACTCTATTCTCTTTTTCAAGAACAGGGCAAATAGATCCGACCCATAAGCTGTATTTTCAAGCAAGTTATACACATCAAACCTAAATTCCTAGTATAAGACTAATTACCCACTCCAATCAATCTCTTTCAGGCATTAACCGGAGATCATAAGTAGCAATTAAGTTTGAAACTGTAACACCTCGGTCTTAGAAAGAGCTAATTTTAGAAAGAACTAAATTGAAAAGAGCTAAATTGAGATTTGTGCAAGTTAGACTTCAATTGTGAGTTTTGGGTCAACTTCAAACAACCATAACTTTCAGCACAGGATGCGTTAGGTGTCCCATGAGATATCAATTGAAATATCTTTGAGTCCTCTTTCCAACGCCACCGAGTTTGCTAAATTCTGAGTTCAGATGAGGGAGATATGCCCATTTGAGTTTATCCTGTCTAGTTAAGGAAATTCATCTGAATTATGGAGGGGTATTTTGGTCTTTTCCTTACCCCACTAAGTCTACACGTATTTCCACCCAAGTAAGAGGTCAAAGTTGATTAAAATCAATTTACACTAAAGTCTAAACGTGTTTGGAAAGTTGGAGCAAAGTTTAAGAAGAGAAAAGAGGAGTTTGAAGAAGTTCTTCAAGATTTCTGGGAAATCGCCAAGAACTTAGTTCTTTCAAGGTATGTAAGATTTCATAGTGTTGGGTTTTTTCGCCCTCACGCCAATCATGTGTAATTTTACCCATGAATTCATTCTTGAGGTTGATTATTGAGTTCTTGAGAAGTTCTTGAGTTTAATTGATAATTGAGGTCTTTGAAATCCTTGAGGTGAAGTTTTGCGCAATAGTTGAGTTTCATGATTGTGTTTTGTGTGTGTTTCATTGAAAGTATTATGGGTTTCTGAATTTTGTGAAATTGGACCATAGAACTGAAGTAGGTATGAGTTGAATCGATTTTCAGAGAGGAAGAAAAGATTGGGAAAAAATACGCGCCAAGGTCCACATCATGGAGGCGCTTTAAAAATTCAGTCCCAAAAAATTACCCCCGTCTCCACGTCGCGGAGAGGATACGGAGTCCTCTGCCTCAAAAATTATTTCGCGACCAAAAATTTAGTTCCCCCTCCGTGTCGCGCCAGTATTCATCAATTTGTGTCATCACTCATTTCTTATTATCAACTATCTAAACCTTCCTAAATCACTGAGAGATCCTACATTCCAAGTCATAATTCTTGAAATCACATTTCAAATTCAAGATAGAGTTAAGAGTAAAGTTCAAGGAAGTTTTTCGAGTCATTTTGAGAAGTCTTTTGCAAACTTTTAAAAGTTATTTTAAGACTTGAGTACTTGATTACTTGAGTATAAGTATGAGGAGAGTCGAGTTTCATTTTTTTAAATGAATATAAGGGAACTAAGTATTCCCAAGAGTAAATGTTTTACATTTAAAATGAAAGGAAACTTCGATTTCCAAATGAATTCATAAGGAGTTTTGAGCACTATCTCTTTTAAGAGAAACTTTTGAGTAATAATCTCAAAGTTTGAGGATGAGGAAATATTTTTAAACATATGAGCATGAGTTATATTATTGGGAGTAGTATTGAGCATCGATATGGGGACGAGTTCAGACAACTCAAAGTCCTCATAAACGATGTATGCCAACATGGGTAAAAAGGGTCATACTTTTTAGATGACTCCTTATTAATTTTTAAACATAGCTTAGTGGATCCACTTATTGAGGATGTCCTATACTCCGGCAAGGTATACGACAGTTCTGGCCACTTAGTTGAGTTGAGTTGAGCTGAGATGAGGTGAGTATTTTCTTCCTTTTTTGTTAGTTCAAGCTTATATTTGTGTTTTAGAGTTCCCATTGTATGCTCATACATTTCATGTACTGACGCCATTTTGCCTGCATCTTTCATGATGCAGATACAGGTAACCAGGGTCATCAACAGGCGCTCCGTTGATACCACTTGCAGTTCCAGAGTTTCTTTGGTGAGCCTCCTTACTTCCGAGGGTTCCACATTTACTTTTAGTCGTATTAGGATGTAGTGGGTCTTGTCCCGACTTCCATCATAGTTGTTAGAGGCTTCATAGGTAATAGTGTTTTGAGGAGTCTTTTCATTTCCATTGTTAAATGTTTAAGACTTGAGTTGCCTCTTTTCTGCCAGTTGAATGTTTTTTTAAATATTCTGAGTTATCTATTTTGAGACTTTTGAGAAAGATTTACTTTTAAGTCCATACATTGTTGAGTAAGTCTTCCGCTTAGTATTGATCCAGGCCAAGGGTTTGCTTAGGAACCAGCAATGGTTCTCAAGTGCCGACTACGTCCAGAGTGTAGGCTTGGGGCGTGACAGCAACCTTAACTCATAAATTAACCCCATGCTAATTAGACCAAATTCATGTATGAACAGCAGTAAAACAGAGGATAGCACAATACACATTACATTAAATCAACACCCAACCCCATAATTGCACCCCTAGATCTTGGGGTTTTAGCAGTCTATCTCAAAAGTAAACAGATTATATATTTCATGAAATCAGTCATGGGTAATATGAAATTAATAAATTTCAAGTAAACCTACGTTGGATTCAACTTCAATTTGTAAATTTCAAGCACAAAGTTGCAAAACCCCAAAAGCTAGAAAAATGTTCTTCAAAGGTAAAGTGGTTTTTTCTCTAAAATCTTCACACACTGTGATATTTTCTATTCTATGTCATCTGATATCTAATTTCTCTCTTCTTTCAGCTATTTATAAATTCCCAAAATTAGGCCCAATATTCCACTACGTGGCATAATCGGCGACATAATCGGGATCATTGAACTCATTTGGTGCATCGCCTCTTGCTCTTTAGCTCGCCTTTTGATGCTCTAGGCTTCAGGTGTTTTGAACCTCAGTTGGTGAACTTGATTGAGTCAGGCTTTCACGTTTGGTGAATCGATGAATGCCACTTGGTTCACCTTTCGAGCATTCAATATTTTCTTTCCATACAGTCATTTTGGGTGATTCTCCCCAAGGCCGCCTTTCTCATTCGGTGCATCGCATTTTCCCTTGAAGTATGACGGACCTATGCATGTCATTTTGTGCGAGGTCGTGCTCAATTGGCGATCTGCGCTTCTTGTTAGGCGATGCACAATGTATGGTTTGCACTTCTTTTTGCATTTTTGGCCATTCTTTCAAACATCAATCCTTGTCTTGTCCAATTTCCTTCATAGCTGCAAATCATCAACATTTAATCAGAATAGGACAATGTTAGGCATTGAGGACACTAATTATTGAACTAAATGGACCTTAAATGAGTGCAAATCTATCACTCATCATTTCCCGATGATATTCCCGGTATTCCTCCCAAAGGGGAAATAAACTTTGGTATTGACCTTCTCTTGATATGAAACCTATCTATATTCCTATTTATCATATGTCCCCCAAAAAAACTTAAGGAATCAAAGGACCAATTGAAGGATTTTTCGGATAAGGGTTTTGTTAGACTGAGTATTTCCCTATGGGGTGCTCCGGTGTTGTTTGTTCAAAAAGAGGATGGTTCCCTATGAATGTACATTGACTATAGGCAATTGAATAAGGTTACCAAAATTAATAAGTATCCTATTTCAAGGATTGATGATTTGTTTGATCAACTCCAATGAGCGAGTTTGTTCTCTAAGATTGACCTTCAATCGGGTTATCACCAATTGAGGGTGAAGGAAAATGAAAATCTGAAGATGGCTTTTTGAACTTGGTATAGTCATTATGAGTTTTTGGTAATGTCATTTGGTTTGACCATTGCCCTGGTGGCATTTATGTACTTGATGAATAGGGTCTTTAAGCAACATCTTGACATGTTCTTAATTGTGTTTATCAATGATATTTTGATTTACTCTCAAAGTGAAGATGAGCATGTTGAGCATTTAAGGATTGTGTTGTGAATCCTCAAGGATAGAGAATCATATGATAAGTTAAGCAAGTGTGAGTTTTGGTTGAGGTTTATTGCTTTCCTTGGTCATATTGTCTCTGATTAAGGTATTCAAGTTGATCCTAAGAATACTAAGGCGGTTAAGAATAGGCCTAGACCTTTCTCCACTTTAGATATTTAGAGTTTTTTGGGTTTGGCCAGTTACTATAGAAGGTTTGTGGAAGGATTTTCCTCTATTGCTTCGCCTCTGACGGCATTGACTCAGAAAAAGGTGAAATTCATATGGTCGGAAGCTTGTGAGAAGAGTTTCCAAGAGTTAAAGGATTTACTCAATTTAGCCCCTATATTAACTTTACCAGAATGATCAAATGGTTTTGTGGTTTATTGTGATGCTTCATGGATTGGTCTTGGTTGTATTTTGATGCAACATAGGAAATCCATCGCTTATGCTTTAAGGCAATTGCAGGTGCATGAGAAGAATTATCCGACACATGATTTGGAGTTAGCGGTGGTAGTGTTTGCTCTAAAGATTTGGAGGCATTACGTGTATGGTGTTCACGTAGATGTGTTTATGGACCATAAGAGCTTGAAGTATGTGTTCACCCAAAAGGACTTGAATCTTCACCGAAGAAGGTGGCATGATTTATTGAAAGATTACAACATGACTGTCCTCTAGCATTCGGGAAAAGTGAACATGGTGGCGGATGCTCTTATTCATCTATCAATGGGAAGTATTGCTCATGTTGAGGATTGTATGAAAGAGGTAGTTCTTGATATCCATAGGTTGGCCCGATTGAGTATTCTCTTGGTTGATTCAAATGAGGGTGGTGTGATTATTTAGAATAGTTTGTAATTGTCTCTTATATCAAATGTGAAGGCTAAGCAAGATCTCAATCCGGTATTAGATGAATTGAAGAAGTTGGTTTTTGAAAAAAACATTAAGGTTTTCTCCCAAGGGGGAGATGGTGTCCCTCGATACCAAGGTTGATTATGTGTTCCGGGCATTAATGAGTTAAGAAATTATATTTTGACAGAAGCACATAGTTCTCGATATTTTATACACCCTGGAGCCACTAAGATGTACCACAAATTGCAGGAGGTTTATTGGTGGAATGGGATGAAAAAGGATATTGCAGAATTTGTAGCTAAACGTCCTAATTATCAATAAGTGAAAGTTGAGTATCAGAAATCCGGTGGTTTGGCTCAAGATATTAACATTCCTACTTGGAAGTGGGAAGATTTAAATATGGACTTCATTATGATTTTACCTCGCACTCATCGACAGTTTGACTCGATTTGGGTTATTGTGGACCGAATGATGAAGTTGGCTCACTTTCTTCTCTTAAAGACTTCTTTTTCAGCCGAAGAGTACCCTAAACTTTATATTCAAGAAATGGTGAGGTTGCATGGAGTGCCTTTATCCAGTATCTCCGATCGTGGTACTTAATTTACTACTCTGCTTTGGAGGTCATATCTTAGTACGACTTTTCATCCTCAGACTAATGGGAAAGTCAAGCATACTATTGAGACTTTGGAAGATATGATAAGAGCTTGTGTGATTGACTTCAAGGGTAATTGGTACGATCAGTTGTCTTTGATTGATTTTGCTTATAATAATAGCTATCGTTTTAGTATTTGGATGACACCGTTTGAGGCTCTCTATAGTTGGAGGTGTAGGTATCCTATTGTCTAGTTTGAAGTTGGTGAGGTCACTTTGATAGGGCCCGAGTTGGTTCATGAGGTCATGGAAAAAGTTTGACTTATTCGTGAAAGTTTGAAAACGTCTCAAAGTCGACAAAAGTCTTATACCGACATTAGAAAAAGAGAACTTTAATTTAATGTTGATGATTGGGTTTACTTGAAAATCTCACCCATGAAGGGTGTGATGAGATTCAGAAAGAAAGAGAAACTTAGTCCCCGGTATATGGGCCCATATCAGATTATGAGGCGTATTGGGAAAGTTGCTTATGAATTGCAGTTACCTAATGATTTAGAATCGGTACATCTGGTATTCCATGTCTCTTTGTTGAAAAAGTGTGTTGGATATCCAACGTTGATAGTGACATTGGAAAGTGTAGGAGTTAGGGAAAATCTTTTGTATGAAGATATTCCGATTTAAATTTTATACCGTCAAGTACGAAGTTGAGAAATAAGGAAGTTGCTTCCGTGAAAGTTCTTTCGAGGAATCAATTGGTTGATGGTGATACGTGGGAAGCCAAAGCCGATATGATGTCCAAGTATCCTCATCTCTTTCCCTTTGTTCCTCTTCCATCTTGAGGTATTAGTTCCTCATGGTTCATTCTTTCGAATTCATACGTTATATTCATTCTCATGTTTCCATTTACATGCATGTTCATGAAAACTTGATTTTTGATGTTATGATTTAGCTTGAAGTGATTTCTCCTTGTTTATGTGCATTTTTTTGAGATCTGCATTCATGTTGGGTTGTTAGTTTCTCTCCTACTCTAGTCATGCTAGCTTGAAGTCACATTCGAGTATGAATATTTCCAAGGTGGAGATATTGTAACACCTCAAAAATTAGAAAGGGAAAAGATTTCCTTTTTGTCTACTGGTTGAGTCCTACGAGGCCCATCTACAGTTCGTAAAAACCTCTACGGGTTGTAGGTGGTGCACATAGGAAGTGGGTTGAATTTTTCAGAAATTCAAGTCCCATTAAGTTGATCTACGATTGACCAAGACAACTCGTAGGATGTTCGGCCATAGGAAGTGTCTGTAGGGTTGGTTCAGACTATGTGGAATTTTGGACTTATAGTTGAGGTCTACGGATGGGGTCTACGAACCGTAGAAAGATCAATGATTCATACAAAGGGTTTCGTGGGAAGTTGGCAACTTTTTGGGTTCTAGTACTTGGTTCTACGGTTGACCAGTACGGTCCGTAAAAAGTCCTATGGACCGTAGGTCGAAACCATAGACCTGACCAGAAGTTTTAATTAGGGGTGTTTTGGGTCTTTTCCTATCTACCCAACCCCTAAACTATATCGTTTTGACCCTATAACTATGCCTATAACTAATTTAACCCTTCAAAATCCCTCATTCTCTCACATTCACTCGAATTCCCAAATTTACTCCAAGTTCATCCTTTCTAATTCTCTCTCAAACTCAAAAGGTGAAGGCTAGGGTTTCAACCTTCAAGTTCTCAGTCCCTTTGTTTTGCTTAGGCTTTGATTATCAAGGTATGTGGGAATTCACCAATGGATCCCTTCCATCCATTGGGTCCCAACAAGAACTTCAATCTTCAATCCAATTTCACCCAATTCAATTAGGGTTTCATGTAAATCTCCATGGGTCCTCTTGATTATGATTCAATTGATATTATTTTATCTTTATGTATGATTTGACTTATTACATGATTTATAGTTGGATTCATATGGACCCATGCTTTATACTTGATTTTTCACCTATGAACTATGAACTGTGATTATGAATTGATAAGGTTTTTATGCATGTTTTATGAAAGGATGAATTTATGATGTAAGGATGTTTTAAAATTAACGATCAATGGGTCTCACAATTTGAAAGAAAATCATGATTTTAGATGCTTAGGAAGGTAAGTGTCTATATGAATGAAGTTATGAAATCATGGTTTTGAAAGGATCTACTCTTATACAACTTTATGATTTGGATTGATATTATGATTATTGCATTTCCTAATGTTATGCTTTGATAATTGACTTTATCTATTCCGTTGAGATTTAACTTAGGCCCGAGAGGACTTTGAGGTGGAGGCTCAAATAGGTTAGTCTCTAGTAGCAATCTCTAGTCCCAAACTATATGCCCCCGTAGGATTGTCTTAAATGACCTAGCTAGTGGATCCATATAACATTAATGATATGATACAGAGTTCTACCTTGGCAAGTAGACTCTCCATTTTCGGTGTGGGAGTTACACCATATTTCATGTTATGTCTCACATGGCCTCGTGTCGGTTAAAGTTAATATCCCACAAAAGAACTATTTTTCCTTAAAAGCTTTCATTATGCCTTTTGTTAATGCTTGACTTTATCTCATGGTTTTAATGACTTTGCTTTCCAAGATTTTAAATGTTCTACTTAATGCTTGACTTTATCTCATGGTTTTAATGACTTTGCTTTCCAAGATTTTAAATGTTCTACTTGGTCTTGCGTTACATGTTTTAAGCCTACTATGATTTGATGTTTACGTTTATGTACATTTTCCCATGCGTACTACATTTTGTGTACTAATACATACTTGTGCCTACATTGTCTCATAATGTAGGGGTCTGGCGCTCTTTATCCTCCCGCTCGTGGCTAGTAGGTTGCTTTACCGTGAAGATTGATTAATCCTCATGTTCTGAGGGTCATGTCGCCTATGTTACCTTATTTTATGTCTTTAATTTTCAGACTTTGTATGTGGTGTATGGTTTATGTCTTAACCACTCTTATGATGATTTTAGACTAGATTGTCAAGACATAGTTATGATTCCACACTTATGTTCAAACTCTCTTTTGTTATGAGACGATTATTGCTTTAAATCTCTTATCTTGTAATTCCTTATGTTTGATGTATGTCAAGTGGATTTTTTAGGGCCTCTCGGGGTCCTATACGCCATGTCACGTCTAGGGTATACTTTGGGTCGTGACACAAAATATATAACTCAATGCTCAAGTAAAAATACACTCTCTGGTTGAGATAAGTTATCAAAAGAGTCTCTTTAAGAGGTAAATGCTCTCTAATAACTTTGTCTGAAAAAACATTTATACTTTTTTGAAAATAGTGCTCTCTTTCTCTGTGTAAAAAATGATACATTTGGGAATCATTTAGTTTTCCTTAAATTCTACTCAAAAATTATACTTTAAACTTTACTCTTGAACTGACTTGTAACTTCTTAAAATCAAATTAAGGACAAATGTGTGATCAAAAGATTCTCAACGAAAACTCAATAAATGAGGTTCATGTGGGATTATAAACATGAACAAGAACTCAAATATTTCAATGCATATTATATAGCAACCTATACTTAGAACTCGGAATCAATAATATAACTCATCTCAGGAATTTTCGAATATAATGGTATAACCCTAGATTAAACTTTTGCTGGCTGAATTTAGATGTAGGGCATAGGGACGAACTCAGTCCATCACTATGATTAGCTTTACATACCTGAAAGAACGATGCTCTTGGCAAAACTCAAAAATTGGCTTGAAACCCTAGGTTTCTCCTCCCAGATCCTTGCTCTAAGTCTTGGAAGTGTTAATGAGAATAATAGGGTCGGTTAATACTGTTTAGAACCTTATTTAGGTGTATAAACGTCGAGGTTTAGGCTTAGAAGATAAGGGAAAATACTGAAATACCTCTCTTAAATGCTTTCGAAAACATCCACAGGGCCATCTACGGTTTGTGGTTTGATCTACTGACCATAGATCCCATTCGTGGAGTGCATATTGAAATTTTAAGGCTGAAAGTTCATTCTATGGGCCCAAAATAAGACCAGTAGATGGGTCCGTAAGAATTTGACTTGAAAATTTGACTTCCAAAACTTTTTCTATGAGTCAACATTATAGGTCGTAACTCTTTCTACGACTGGTAGAACTGATTCATAGGTCACTGACTCAGAAAACTCTATTGTGGTAGTCTTTGGTAAAATGGTCATAACTTTTTACTCCAAACTCTAAATGAGGTATGCGTTGGAAAGAAAACTCATAGAACTTTAATTTGATAGGTTATGGGTCACCTAATTTATTGTTTGTTGAAAGATATGATGTTTGAAGTTGATCTAAGTAGTATGTTATATCAAAACTTATAATCGGTAAAGAAGCATTCAACTCAACATTGTGCTAGGAGATTCTAGTGACTTTAATTCATATCCAAATTCATTCTCACACTAAAGAACTGACCTTAACACCTAAGAAAAATTAAGAATCACTCATCACTGAGTATTCTAAATACTCAGTGATAAATATGGATGTTTTAAGCTCCAAAATATGCATCACTAATAGTATTGATCCTTCTTTAAATTTATAGGGGGAGGGGGGCTTAACTTTGGTGGGTTAGGGTTTTAATTATGTCCAATCTGGAAGATTCATGTAATAAATAATAATAAAAATAACAACAAAAAGTGGGTTGTTAGTTTTAAGGGTAGAATTGGACCCAAAAGGTGGATAGAAAGGTATTTTTAGCCTAACAGATGAATGGGGGTATATTTAAACATTTTCAGATAGTTCGGGGGTATTTTTGGTCCTTTTCCACTTCCAAAACGTACACTAATTTCTGAAATTTTTCATTATTTCCCTCTTCTAACTCCCCCTCCTTACTACAAAAATAATGGAAGTAACAAAAACCCAACTACAGTAATCAATTCAAGATCCAAGATTTTTCATACATTTAATCAAGAAATAGATCAATCCAAAGATCAAGAAACCTATGTTTTCCGTCCTCAGCAACCGAAGATCTAGCTAGCTAAGCTTGTCATGTATGTCACTATGTTGTATTTTTATTTTCTTACCCTTCTTAAGGGCTTGTTTGTGAAAATAAATGAATTTCTTATTTATTTTCTTACAACGATATCTGAAGTAAAAATATATCACTTTTATAATTCATTTCGAATTTGTCTTATATGGTTTTATCCTAAGTTGCACGGACTCTTCACTTTTGATGTCGCACCCATGTCAGATTCTCCAAAAATACATTATTTTTAGAAAATTCAACACGCACCCTGATATTTTTAAAAAGTTTGAGCAATATAGGTTCAATCTTCTAAAGTAGCCCTTGATTTTTGAATAGCACATGTGTTTCATATAGTTCATGTAAGAACTATTGGGATTTAAAGGTAACATTTAAATAAGATGTAAGGTGATTTAGGAAATGGTGATAAATAAAATGGAGAAAAAATGAAATTTGGACAACGTTTATTTCTTCCTCATTGGTTAAGAAGAGTAAAACTTTTGTGTTTATATATAGAAACACTTCTTCTACCTCTAAAAGAGTTGAGAAGAGAGTTTCTACTTATCTCATTGTTGTCGTTTAGCTCAGCTTTGGATTTTTCGATTTGATCAAATAATTTGATTGATATATTCTCCAGACTAAATTAATTTACTATTTTCCAATTTCTAACATTTTTCATGTAATTAATTTAAAATTCGCGAATTTTTTCTTCCCAAAATTTCTGAGGACCTGCTGAATTTAGGCCAAGGTCTCTTTTTTTGTTCTAATAAGTCAATCATTGAGAAACTCTTCACTGAGAGCATCTTATACTTCCTGTAGTTTAGTGTTTAAGTGATCTAATTTTTTCAATTGAGAAATACTTTTGCATAAGCCCCAAGTATCAATCAACAGAAGCTTAAAATAATACGTAGATTCCATTATAATTTATATATGTATTAGTTATACGAGCTTCTAAATTATTAACCAAATATTTTATTGATTTTATACATGAATAATTTATTTTCTATCTACCAACCAAACGTAGTATAAGTTATACGGAAATTAATATATGAATAACTTATTTTCTTATCTAGCTACCAGACGATCCTTAAGTGTTAAAATCACCTGAAATTTAACTAACTGAACACATATACAAATCTGATATAGTTACACCGGCCAGAGTGGGGAATGCAAAAATGTACTTGAAAAACGTTGCTATAAGCTTTTGTATCATAAAACAATGAATGTGTTTCGCTTCAGGTTGCAATATTGATGTTTAAATCCTGATGCATTACGCACCAGGTTACTGACTATATCACTTTCCTTTCCTGATACCTTCATATTGGAAGTTGAAAAGAAAAGTTAGAAAGCCAAACTACTTACCAACATTTACGGCGTGGTCATTTCAAGTTAAATAGGTAATGTAGGAATGATTCACTACAATGTGAGTGTCATGTTTAAAGCAACCTTATAGTTTGAGGGCTAAAGAGATTGCATTGTTGGTCCAATTGAATCTGTGAGGCATATTAATTGGAGGAAGGGGAGGAGAAGATAACAAATAGACATTCGACTGATTTACTGATGATTTAATACTTTCCATTATCTGGATAGGTGAAATGATATCTTTATTCATTTTTGTCAAGCTGTGGAAGGATTTGAAAGGTTATATTAGAGGCATCCTATATTGCAACACCAGTATAAGTTTTAAAACTGATGAAATCAGAGATACTTTTTTAGAATTGCAAAGCTAGTATGTGTTCTAAAGTTTAGATGCTTAGTCAATCTTCTTGATCGGGGTAATTTTTCTAATGTAAATAATTGCATTATATTCTTGGATCTCATCATCTCCCTGAATTTTAATGAACTACTGCATTACCTGATTAAAAAAAAAAAGTAATATATAGATGAGGTATCCAACAATCCAGTTTTACTTCCTAGCAGACCAAGCAACTATCTCTCTATCCGTACTACCATTCATCTTATGTCTACTCTTCTCAGTTAAAACAAACTAAACACTACATGGAATTATCTGCCTTCCATAAGTTGTTCCTAGCACAAACATAGTAAGTTTTTTGACGTTTTTCAAGTATTTACCCTCTTAATTGAACTAAGAGGCTGACTTTGAGATGTTAGGCTCAACCTTATTTGGGTGGAAACTTGAAGTCAAATTGTTTGTTGTCCATGCTTATAGGGGGGAAAGACACTTAGTTGAAATATTGACCCTTGCTTGGCATGTATTTCTTGGCTTCTTTGGCAAAAACAGTGGGTACATGTTTGTTGATGTTTTTGTTCATTATGTTGAAGTAAGGACATGTTATTTGGTTAAATCATTAAACTACTGGTGTCATGTAGATTAGAATTCTCAACTTGTAAAATATATGACTTTGATCTTTTAGAGTTCAAAGTGCTTAAAAGATCTTTATGGGATGTCCCAGAAGGAACTTGTCGCGCCCCCGTTTTTCCGCAAAATGAGTTTCGGTGCACGACCTAACAACTCTTTTCGGGTTTTCGGGCCTAATTGAAGAGTCGACACCTAACGAGTTAAGGCGCCTATCTAACCTAACTAATTCTAACTTAAGGTCAAACGAACCAGAGATCGGGTAAGGGTTCAAATTACCTCGAGGGGAAGGTGTTAAGCATCCCTCGAGGTCCACAAATGTGGGTCCCGGCCGTATCTCATGCAGTTTATGTGGGGGTTACAAGTAGCAGTTAAGGTCACTTTATTTGTTTATTATTTAATTAAATATGTTTACTAGGTGATACAAATAAACAATAAACAAATAAACAAAGAGATGAGCGAGAAGACAGAATTCGACAAAAATAGATAGGAGAAAAATGATTTATTATTAAACTACCTCAAACAGCTATAAAACAAATAAAGGGAAAAAGGAAAGGGAGACCATGGAAGCTACATACTTTACGGATCAGCGATCGGCTTAGTATTCAGAATGACAAAACCAATGTTCGTCATTTTAGGCCTGAATTGATTTTCATCATCTCCGTAAGGGCCTAACTACCCCTACCCTACCTCCCACATGCATTACGTCCTAGAAGGTGCCTAGCGTCCCTACTTAACGTCCAAGAGGCATTGGACCTCTATTAAGGTGGTTTTAGACTGAAGAAAAATATATGCTCTTAATTAGGCCCTCTAGACATCAAGCAAAACAAATAAAACGAGCATTTAACACATAAGATCTCAAGTTGGCCTCTAGATTTTATTAACATACTAATAAATACACATAATTAGTGAAAGGTCTCATGCTAAGTGTGCACATAAACGGGCAACAATATTAATAATTACTTAATTAAGAGGGAGCAGAAAATTATCACATATGCAGAAAACAATCAGAAAGGTGATCACAGATGCAGAAATATTTTAGAACAGTAGCTGATTAGATCCCTATGCCGAAAGTGGATCATTAGTTTATTTTAAATAGCGTTTGATTAATGCAAAAGTTGATATTTCAAGCAGATTTGGATCAGGGCAGCAAATAACAGATGCAGAAAATAACTTTGCTGATTTTAAACAGCAAAACAGTATGCAGAAAATAATTGGCTTGAGCTAGATTTAACCAGGGCAGTATAGATTTAAAGTAACGAATTATAAGTGAACGTGCAGAAAATAATTTATCAATTTTATCTTTAAATCAGATGTCATAAAGCAGTGGCAGAAAAATGCATAAAGGTTACTCAGTTATTCAACATGCTGGCAATTAACTGATTTATTTTAAGGGGCCGAAAATAATTGCATTGTAGAAATAGTTTGACAGTGGGCAGAAAATATGCACATATTTATTTTAATTATTTAACATGCTGGGAATTATTCAATAATACCTACGAGAATGATTTCTAGGTGATCAAAAAAAATCACAACGTTATAGTACCTATAGGCATGATTACTCTAAATAAAATCAAATCTATACCGACTATCGATTGAGGATATCAAAATATTGCATAACACCTATAGACATAATATTCTAAATGAATAAAATCACATCTATGCCCTATGGGCATGGCTTCTAAGTGAAACTGAGGTTTAAGCCTATATGCATGAATTCCTATACCCATTAGTATGCTGAAAATTTAATTAAGCTCCATGAGCATGATATCTAAATGGCGGAATAAATTAATAAAAATAACGACAAAATGCTTATTTATTTTACATATAAAGGAATAGATGTCATTTATTATTTAGGATAAGCGATGGATATGCAAATCACATAAATAAGTTACAATGAGAATTTGAATCAATTAAACACATTATTAAATTTAAACATGATTAGACAAAGCTTTAAAGAGATGGTTGATTATTTTTGAGCCACAACTTAGGTGATTAAAGGAAATGGTAATTTTTATTTTTTATTTTAGTTAAATCTAACGCGAAGTTACTAGATACGAACGGTTAAAACACAATCCGATAGGCATGCTTCCTAAAAAAAACAAATAGGTTGCGATAAAATAACAAGTAGCACATAAATCCCCCTCCCCCTTAGACGGTTCCCCAAGTTATATCATATATATAGAGTTAGCGTTTTTATACAAATTATTACAGAACCGAATCAAATAATAAAAGCCGAATATCAAAATAAAAGGGGTAAAGCTCCAAATCAATATCCCTTCCCATGGCGGACTCTTCAAACTCCCGAACTTATATAACCTGCTAAACGACAATAGGGACAATACTACAAAATATTTAACAAATTACAGGTTAACATATAACATATCATAATTACAGTCAAGCATATAAAACTCGAACAATTACTGAAAGCCATATACATAACAATCACATCAAAAGGAGAAGAAGACTAACCCGTACGCTTCCTTTTATTTATTTACGCATACTAAAGTATGTAAATCTTATGCTACAAATAAAAGTAAAGTGAGATAATTGGAGTAAGATATCTAACCGATTAAGAAGATTAATTATCAGCAAAGAAGACAAACAAAACCCCAAGAATCGACCC